>ML821423.1:7001-56256 GCA_009831015.1 Picea engelmannii
TTAATTAACCCCTTGCCCTAACCTAATACTATTTAATAAACCCTCCCCTCTACTCCTATTGACTTTCATTCCTATTGTGCTAGCGTGGAGAGTCCCTCTAAGCTGCGGCCTCAGTTTGTTGTTGTGTTTTGCTGTGTGAGGTGCAGCCTATCTTCCTTTGGTTGCTGTGTTAGGGCTGTTGTCCCTGCTGTTGATGTTTGAAGTATTGGAGCGGCCTCTTGTCTCCTTGTTGTTGCAGCAGTCCCTTGAAGTTCAGCCGCGGTCTCCTCCTGCTGTGTCCTTCCTGTAGCTGCCGTCCTTTTTGATGTGGCTGCCTTGTGTTTGTTGTAGGGGTTCTACCGTGTGGTAGTGTTGCTACCTTTCCTGTGTGGCTACCGTGACTGTAGTGCCGTGGGTGATCTGATTTCTGGTACCTCCTTTGGTTTGTTGTGTGACCCTCTAGCTAGGGTAGTTCATGTGAGGTACAGCTTGCTAAACAGATCCGCCCTTTCGCTGTCACCTTAAGGGTTTGCCTACAGTCCTATGCTTTGCAGTTTAGAGGGTTTCTTGGGTAAGGTTTTGCTGGAAGGGTTTGGGTTTTTTCTTGTGTTGATCCCTGTGGCGTTTAATCTTGGTGGCATTAAAGTTCCTTCAATCCTTGGCACAAAAGATCTATTGTTGATCCATGAACTGAACCTTGTCTGAGCATATCAACCGTATCTACTCCTTTTGTGATTATTGTGACATCTTCACTGGTAGGTTGTTGTACCAGGTATGTGTTTCACCTCTCTGAATTTTAATTTGCTTCAGGACTGATCTAATCTAGTTTGAATGATGTGGATCTAAAGATGCATATGCTGTGGAATGTTTAGGCAGATTCTTTGGATCTGAAAACTGGTTTAATCATATTGATCCATTGTTATCTATTCTTAGCTTTTAGTACATTTGTTAGATCTGTGATATTTTATGTGATCTGAGTTCTGCTGCTACTGTATGTTATAGATCTAAAGCTACAGATCTATGTTGATTTAGCATTGAATTTAAAAAGTGACTACTGTTTTCATTTTTACCCTAAAATCTAACATGACGGAATGGCCAGATCCTCAAGAACCACAAGTATATTTGGGACTCAAAGCGGTGAGAGGGTCTCTACAAATTTACCTTCCATGAGGACCTCACCTTTCTTTGTCCCAAGAACCAGAGATGGGGCACATCCGATCAATGGTTAAAAAAAAAGGAGAAGCGAGAAGTACACAAAGTTGTGGGGAGGTGTCTTTTCTGGAGCAACACACCTATGAAGCTAAGTCACCTGACATGATGACACAGAACACGAAGGACACAAAAATACGAGTGTCCGACACGTGACACGGTGACCCCGGAAATAGGACATGGAGGACACGTTTTTATATACATGTGAAAAAAAATTGAAAATTACACATACAAAAATGAAATATAGACATAAAGATTCATATTTTGTTAGAAACTACAAGATTTACATGATACAAAACATGTTACATAATACATTGTAACATCAATGATGATCAAATGACAAACACTTAACACACAAGAAATTAGAAACATAAGTTGCAGCATTCTCAATCTCATTAAGTCATCAAAATCAAAATGTATTACAACGTACATAGATTCTGAGTCAAAGTCACTAATACTATAGGTGGGAATACCAATGGAAAATAAAAAATAGCCATAGGGTAGATAATAGAACCGTAGACGGAAGAATCTCATAGTTCATGAGTCGCGACTGTAAGTAGTCCTCCATGTCATAATCATCAAGATTAGCATCATTAACAGTGCTCTCTCCTCCACCCAGCTCCTCCTCCTCTATATCCAATGGAATATGTGCATCTACTGGTGTGGAGGATGACCCCTCGAGAGGATCACCATCATCAAAAGTGACCGGCTCCAACACCAGTTCATTAAGATCCAAATTGGCTAATGCCAACACAACACTGTTGTCCAAACCCATATCATCAGGAAACACATCCCACATCTTTGTCTTCCCCGTCAACTATTATTCTCTTTGCATAAAAATAAGACGGAGGTTGGTGTCCACATACACCACTAAGTCACCTAACACAATGACAAAGAGAAGAGTTCAACAGAAGAGTTAATACTAGAGTGAAGGGTACATTTTTACTAGGGTCATGACATAAGAGTTCAATAATCAATGCCACCAACATCGAGGTACATAAAGGGCTTGGTGCTCTTGATTAAATGTCAGTTCCATTAAATGTCAGTTGATTAAATATCAGTGGTGAATAATTGATTTGTGTATTTTCAATTTATGGTTGATTGTTGAAAGAATAAACTCCTAGATTTATTTTTTGCACTTAGTTTAGTGCAAGCCTTAGTATATTTGTTAGGGACTACCCCCCTTGGCTTCGCTAGGAGTTAGCCTAGACGGAGGAGTTGAGGATTAGATGACAGCACCTTAACTCTCACTTGCCCCCAAGGACACACAGAGTGGATTGAAGATTTCTTCCACATCTTCCAGGTGTGTATAAGGCGGCAACATTTTGGCGTCGTTGCCGTGGATAAATCTTTCTATTCCCGGAACACGACTTGTTTTCCTTTTTGTTTTACTTAGTTTTTTATGCTTGTAGTTTATCAGAAATAGACTCAACCATCTGGCGACTCCACTTAATTCCAATTTAACTAAGTATTCTACAAGGAGGAACTCATAAGGCCTACTTAACTTCATTCCTGAACCTGAAAAGGTTTATCGAAGGAGGTTAGCCAAAGCCTCTTATCGTAGAGTACTTAGTCATTTAGGAACAGAGTCCATTTCTGATATTCACCTGCTTTTTGCTAATAATAGTTTTACTTCAAAAATGGCTATATATGCTCCATGTGATTTTCGTGCAATAAATAATTATCCGCATGCTATTCCGGAAAAGGCAATTGAAAAACTTCCTAGTTTCCAAGGTAATAATGCCATTTCTGCCAAAATGCATGTCAAATCATTCATGAGATGTATAAATAAATGGTGTGTTGCACATGATCATGAAGATGTCAAAATGAAGTTATTTGTTCTTTCCTTAGAAGACGATGCTTCGGACTGGTATGAAGACATGCCAAATAATTCTTTCAAAACTTTGAAGGAGCTCATTGATGCCTTTACTGCAAAGTGGGGGGAGAAGAGAGATCATCGTCATCTTTTGGCGGCCCTTAACACAATGAAGAAGAACGAAAATGAAACCATGGACGAGTTCAACAAAAGGTTCAACGAACTAGTTTCAATTATGCACACAAACATCAAACCTCCTGAGAGTGCTATCTTGATCTACTACATTGAGGCATTTGGTGGTGAGATGAGATATCAACTGAGAGATAAAGAACCCACCGACCTCAAAACAGCTCAAGAAACTACTAACAACATTGATAAAAACATGCAAGCATCAGGAAATTTGAACCTTCCAGGATTCACAAGAGGCAGTTCTTCAAGACAGTCAAATCATAAAGAGAAAGCAGCAGTTCCAGATAATAAAGATCCATCCTATGACCCTTTAAAGGCCATAACAGAGATGGCTAAAAGAATAGAGGCAACTCACGCTACCCAACTTAGTGCATTGCAGAATAGGTTGATAGCCGAGAGGTCCCAAAATCATAATAACAGATTCCAACCGAGGCCTGGTAATGAAAGATGGCAAAAGAAAAGTCCTCAACAAGAGCAAAGGCCACCAAATCAGTTAGAGTCTAATAATGTGGTAAATGAGGACATACCACCTTTTTGTAGAGCATGTGAAGACTTTCACGAAGAGTCCACTTGTCCAGTATTTTGTCAAATAAATGAGCAAGGTCTCCCTCCAACAAACAACTTTGTGGGGCAATCAAGAAGCTCTAACCACATACATAACTTTGGAGAAACTCACCCTTAGTCAATGGATTATTGGCTTAAAATGCAAGAAAGGTGTGAGCAAACAAAAGAAGTGGTTGAAGAGTATGATAATGTCACCAAGCTATATGGACACAAGCCCACAAACGAGTAGATCCTAGAGATGGCCAGGCATAAGGGAATAGTCTACTAGAGAACAGGGAGAGATGGTGCAAGCAAGTCTCAAGCAAACTTTCCCAAGGTAACTAATCCTCCTCCAGTTGCTGATCTATCTATTGATTTAGGTAGTTGGATTTCGAATGCTAAAATATTGGTTCTAGTATCAGACCTTCTAAAAATTCCTTCACAAAAGGAATTATTACTTAAAGCAATAAATGTTCCTAATACAAAAAAGGTTGGTCAGTGAAGACATTAGTAATTAGAAAACATTTCAATTTCAGCATTTGATTTTCTTGTTTAAAATAAACAACTCCCCTCAGCTCTCAGTGCGGTTCCTGACCCTTCCAATTGCGAGCTAGTCTCGATCTGCTGGGAGTAAGTTTTATACACGCTAAGTTGGTCAGTGATGATAGAATAATTAGGGAAATCTCTAAAGTAGTTAGCTTAATGCGCGGGAAAACGCCTTAAAGTGATCTACGAAGTAAGGTGGGCCCTCTTGGGACCTGGCTTCCCACCCGTTTTGGACATCCAACACTTTGAGTGAGTTTACTGGAGAGACCATTTGAGTTTCGGTAAACTCTCTGCAAATTTCCAAACAAAGAGCTAACCTCCAAGGAGGCCAAACACTCTCATTAACTCAACATCAATTTACCTTAATAAAATACACGAACTACATTGCCCACGATTACCTTTAAGGCACTGGTCTCATATTACACATTTTGCAAAGCCATATGCTTCATTTACTTTTCAGTTATTTACTTGAAGCAATTTTGATTTTACGTGCATCTAACAACTGTGTCTAAGTATCCTTTATGTGAGTACATACTTAATGTTTATATCGTTGTGAATAATTGATTTGTGTATTTTCAATTTATGGTTGATTGTTGAAAGAATAAACTCCTAGATTTATTTGCACTTAGTTTAGTTCAAGCCTTAGTATATTTGTTAGGGATTACCCCCCTTGGCTTCGCTAAGAGTTAGCCTAGATGGAAGAGTTGAGGATTAGGTGACAGCACCTTAACTCTCACTTGCCCCCAAGGACACACCGAGTGGATTGAAGATTTCTTCCACGTCTCCCAGGTGTGTATAAGGCGGCAACAGTGACTTTACCACTTACAGGCGGGTCCGAGAGAGGTTTGCAGGGAGGAAATTTGCGAACGATATGGAGGAGTGTACGACTTGTCAGTAGAGTAGGCTAGGGCACACTCATCTAGCAAGATTGATGCAATCCTTGCCCATTTATGACTAGTTCATGCACTTTCCAGTGATTTCTTTAGAGGTGACAGAGTTATCTAGAGGAGAGATGTTTAGAGTCCATGAGCAACTCGGAGTCATTGCCAGTGATCAGGATAGACTTCCTTTTATGATATTCAAGATCGAATATGACATTGGATTTGCAGACCGTGACTTCACCTGGATGCATATGCAAGCCACTATTCATGGTGGTAGGTTCAGCCCTTACTGGTATTTCAGCTTGGAGTTCCAAGAGAGGAGAATGTAAATTGGACATGACTGTCAGACAATTATGATCAGAGTGGCGCAATGTCAGCATGGTGGTCCCTTCCTGAGATTAGCTTGGGACCTTGGGATTTTGATATTACCAAGTTGTTCTACTTATCGGCAGTATTCAGGAGGTTTCTTATGTCAGTACCCTGTCGGACCACGCGTTGAGTGGAGGATGCTTCACATCCTCTAGGGTGGTTTGGGACCCTGGTATCATTTTCAATCTGGTTCCGCCGATGGAGCGTCAAGTTGTGTGGCATTGCTTGAAGACAAGCAATCTTTGGGAAGGGAGGGTTGTAATGTCCCCATTTTTGGATTCCCCTACTCCGCACTCTGCAGTCAGAGCGACCTTGTGAGTTTACGTCAGCCTGGCCGCATCCGAGGATGTCTTAAAAGCCAATTAAGCACTTTCCGACATTAAAAAGGGTAATTAAATGAAAAGAAAAGGGGAAATAAGGATCAAGTGGATAAAGTCAACAGGGAAAGATCTAGAAGGGGTTTGGAGAAGTATAAAGGAAGGGTAGCACTTCACCTTCCTCATGATGATTTGATCTCTTATTTGGAGTGCTCTTGAGAGACAAGTTTTTGTTAGGGTTTGGAAAAACCCTTCCATTGCTAGTTTGGTTTCGGTGGTGCAATATCCACCCTAGCTAGACAAAGAGGGAATCCATCTAGGATTTCCATTGGAGTCATCTTGCGACTTCTTCTTCAATTAGAGGTTGCAGCGATTTACTTGGGAGATTTGTGGAGCTGCTTTGAGGGCCGATTCATCTTTTTGTGTAGGGTCGTGACACTAGGAGGCTGATTGGAGGGTCGATCCCTCCCTTTGTTGGGTTGTGGTCACTTGAAGAAACCGTGGGGCTTGTGGAGCGTTCGAGGCTTCTAGCGAGGGCTGAACTCTTTTCTTTTTGCAGAACTGAGTGACAGGAGGAGGTTGCGGGTATCTTGAGGGAGCCGTCTCCCTCTATTTTTGCAGGCCGTGAAGGTAAAAGGGGGTTGCGGGCTCCTTTGTTGTGACGCACGGGAGTAGAGAGGGCCGAGAGCCCCATAGGATGAGCCGCCAGGGGAATAGAAGGAAGGTCGCGGGCCTTTGGCAGACTCGTGGAGCTTGGGAAGAAGGGCAGCAGTCAGTTCTGGCCATTTAGAGGATCGAGAGGGTCTTGGAGCAGACCTGCAGCACTATTGAGGATACATTGGCATCAACTCCAGGTTTCAGTTTGAGTTTTGTAGTGTTTTCTGTTTAATAAAGCTGCTGTAGCAGCCACTAGAGTTTTACTGCTGTGTGTACCAAGACTCCACCATAATAAAATGCCAACGCTTTCACTTCTATCACATGTGTACATGTGTTGCATGCTATATGTTTGATGAAATATCTCTGTTAAGAATACCAGCAAATTGTTTGTTAAAAGTCGTCAACCAACGTACTATTGATAAAGCAAACATAATTGGACAGCAAGCTTGAATACCCTAGCCTAGCTCTATTGGGGATATTACAGATTAATCAAGAATTGCCTATTGATAATGAGGAAAAGGGAAACAAAATGGCTCATACTTAATTTTCTAATGAGCCAACCTAGGAAGAATGTCGAACAAGTCAAACCCATATCATAGTCCACACAGAATCTATGACCCAACAAATCAGGTTTTGTTATATAATGTGAAGGTTCATGTGATCATATAAACATGGAGCTAAAGCCTAAATCCTCAACAACTGATATGCCACTGTATTTAGTAAGCTTTTATTTGAGAAGGCATCACAAAGACAATAATCACAAGCAAGGACATCCACAAAGCACACAATCACCTCTAACTAATTAGCAAAGCTTTTCATGCGTATAGTACTTCACAAACCACCCTTGTCTCACAATTGTTGTCACTGTGGAATCATTACAGAGACACTTTTTTACTTATCTTTTACATAAGAAGTCGTATTAAAATGGAACAAAATCCTTTGCAAGGGCATGCAACTATAATTTAGTACACTTGTAATTTAGTACACTTGTATTTAAGAAGGTGTCACAAAGGCATCAATCACAGGCAAGGGGGGCCCACAAAGCATGATTGCAGAATTTGTCGACAAAACACAATGGATTAGCTCACCTTGTGCTTGTTGAACAGGTGCATTTTCTATTGTGCAGCTTGTTGCCCCTTCAGGGGTAACAATCCTAGAGCCACCCAATCAACTGGTGTGGCATGTTCTAGCTCCCATGAGATCTCTTTCTCATGTCATTCAGATGCAGATGTTTTCCTTATTCTCCCTCAGTTACATGATGACTCAGCTACCTCACCCATGGTATATTGATTCTGTCTAGCCTCATACCTCAGTTGATAAATGCACTATGCTTTCATTATACATGGTTATGCTCTCATTGTATGGGTTTGATACTTAGAGTCTTAGACATGGTGCTATAACTTCTAAGCTTGCTGTGATCGTGGTAACACTAAAGTATGATACAATAACACTTCATAACACTAATGATTTTACCTTTTTCCTTGTAGTACAATGGGGGACATAAGTATCCTTAAACAAGTGTCGTCAAAACTTGGGTTTAATCATACTAGTGGTGATCTGGTTGAGTGAGCATAGCCCATATCCTAATCATACTTAACACTTTCCATTTTCCCTTTTCACTTCCATCTCACTCGTAAAAAAGATATTTCCCCGCTCATGTTTGACTTATCAAATGCCATCCATGAAGGTCTAGTCAAGCAAATTGAAGAATAATGTGAGCCTAAGTCAAATAAAGCCAAAAAAGGGGCTAGAGGTGAAGAGCATGAAAGATAAAAACCCAAAAAATAATAAAGCTAGTCTGCTAGAGCTATGCCACCTCATTAAAAAAGCCTACACCCCTAAGTCTTGTGCTAAAAATGCATATCTAAAGAAAGGGGCTAGAAAAATCAAAAGGGGAAATAAATAAAGTGCCAAGGTGGTAACTTTAAGCAAAGCTCCCTCTTAAAGGCTTACATATACAAATAATGAAGATTCCTAGCTCTTGAAAGCTATTTGGACCAGTAAAAAACACCTTTATCATCATATATGACTTTGGTACATGACATTCCCCTTCCATTTCCATCAGTTATCCATCAATTTTTTCATATATCTCTAACCTAGTGATTTAGAAAATACATTTTGTCTTGAGAATTGTCACATGTAAAAGGGGTAAGAGTGTCCTCCCATAGTAAAACTTAGGCAATTTGTAAAAATTAACTTGTGTTTTGAAGTTGTTAGAAGAAAATGCTTGGTGTGCATCACCTAATGACTTGTCAAGGGGTTAGACCCACCACTGTAAGTGGACGCCCTACATTGGGAACCATGTACCATGCCTCGAGATCCGTGACACTGCATTGGGACCCATGTACCTCTATATAGCCATATCTATGGACTTTGGGATCGTGCCACTTGCCTCAAGATCCATATACTTCATTGGGATACATGTCACTACTTTGGATATGTGACAATGCATCAGGCAATGACAGGGATGCCACATGGACTATTCCAGGAGAGTATCCCTGCCCAATTGGACTATTATCTCCACATAAGGCGCTCATTGTACTTCATTTACTTACATGTGGGGATTTGTTGAGATGGTTGAGGAGGTGGTTACATTTGGTCATAGGAGGTTATAGTTTGTTACAGGTGGTTGAGGTGGTTGTTACCTTATGGACCATCCACATTTGATGAGGCACCTTACTTTGGGTCACACGTGCCACTTCTCTCTTCTTCTAGAAGGGTGCACTTTCATTTGGTTGACTATTCTTCCCTCCTACTTGTTAGACCCTCACTTCATGGGGCTTGTTATGAGGGCACCTCATTTTTGGGACCTTTGTTTGACTAGATCATGAGGATGTTGGTTTATTTTGAGGGCACACTTCTCTATGCTCCTATGGACCACACATGTGGTATATTAGTCATATTCTCATTATTTTTATGATGGCGTCCCTACATTTGAGGATTTTGATGTAACTACTTGTGTATTTTCCCATGGTTTTCACTTGGGAACATGGTTTTGGCCCCTAGTTTCTCATGCACGTTGTATTTGCACATGGTATTGTGCCAACCCATGGTTTGTGTAGGCCTCACCTACATAAGGAAGGCGTTGTTGTCATTTGTAACTAGAGTTTGGAGAATAAAGAAATTGCTTGGCTTATTTTCATCTGCGTTATTGGTTTTAACTTAGTATTTCTCGAGTAAATTCTTGTGAGGAATCTAGCAAGAGCGTCTTATTATAACAAGTGAAGGTGGATTTAGAAAGCTAGCAAGGAGCCACAAGAGAAGCAAAGTGCTATAGTGGAAGAGCTTGATAAGGTAATGATATTTCCTTATAGTCTTTAGTTGTCTATGCTTAAACTAGAGTATTGAGTTTGGCAAAGCTTGATTTGCTTTCCAGCTTCTACCTTAAGATAGTGCAGAGGCTACCCCTTATTACTTAAGAGCTAGTCAAACACTCTTATCACCATCTAGATCTTGGAACATCCAAGACTTCTTGGGGGAATTTGCTAGGTACACCCTAGGGTTGCCTAGAATCCCAAGATTCATTGCAAGAAAACAGCCTCAAGGAGTGCTAGGTTGACCCCATGGCCCAATAGGATTTAGGCATCGGTCTTTAATTTTCTTTCTCTCATAAAATTTCAATTTTCTTTCTTTTATTTACTTTGTTTAAAGGCAAATCTAGGGTTTAATTCATAAAAAATGTAGATCTAGATTTCAATTTTCATATCTAGCTAGGCTTGGATCTATTTGTGCTAACCCTTGCTTCATTTTCTATTTTGGTGGGTTGCATTTAAAAGTTTTCTTAGAATTCCTTAGATCTAACCTTTTAATGTTGAATCCATTGGTAGATCTGAAATCAAATGAATGAATTAGTTCATGGATGTTAGCTGGAAATTTCAAAGGATTTTCATTTGCTCATTCATGTATCTTGACAAAATAAATCCATAACCGGCGTTTGGACACTTTACTTGAGCAACGTTTTGCATAGGTCATAGTCTATACACCTTAAAGAAGCAAATCGATGCCTCTTGGGCTGGACGACTTGCTCCATGAGCCTGACGTCACCCCTCAAAGTTGCTTAAGTTTGCTGAAAACTTTTGGTTAAAACAGCTCATATGGTTCATGTTTCAAGTTTTCTATGGTAAATTTTCATGGGATTATCTCATTGTTGGTATTTAAACAACAAATTTACTCTCTGGATGCATGTCTAAACACTCATTTGAATGACTCTTGGCAGACATACTTTGAGGACTGATATCTCCATTAATACTTGAAATTCATACTGCCTAAACAGTCCTGTGCTAATCCCTTAAGTACTGGTAATATTGTTCAAGTGTTGGATCAGGATTTGGCATGTTTAAACTTATTTCTCTGCAAGGTTTGTGACCCTTACAGTCTATTAGATTAAAGATGCGTTACATGCTCCCTTGATGTAATGCATTGACCTATTTTGTCATGTCCATATCTTAAAGGACTTTTTCATTTAATGAATTTTTAGAGTATTTCTGGTCATATTTTAAAAAACGACAGTAAATACAGATGCATAGCAGTTGGATAAGGAACCAAAACAATATAACAAACTTAAATTTGGGACAACCTAGGATCCTTGGAAGTTAGGATCCTTTCTCTTGTGCTCGACTTATATACTTTACAATTGTCAAGTTCAAAGTTTTGTCTTTGGCAACATGCACAACCATATTACCAAGTGCTTATGCTGTGAAGGAAACTTGTTCCACTCAATGTGCTATGTTTCCAATTCCTTCAACAGTTCTCTCTATTTGACATTTCCTCCTGTTAATTTCCATTTTCCTATGGGTTACCTGCTAGGAAAACGATGTCATTCTTATGGTTCTTTTTTCATCCTAAGGAATAAGTCTCGAAAATGTTCATAATTTATCTAATGTTGTCCTAATGTTGGTGGACTCTACAATTCTGCACAGTTGGTTTATCCCAGTTTATCCCAGTTTATCCCAGGTAGATATGTCACCATTTACGTCTCTATTTCTTTTGATCCCTCTCAGTGCTTATTAGATCTGGAGTTAAAATGAGTTTATGCTGGTTAATATAGAAACCTCAATGAAAGAAATAAGTATGCCATTAACTACAAATGACTCTAACCTAATGTTGACTTAACTGCCCCCTATTATAGTAGTGTTAAATAATCTCAAAGAGTGATAAAAACTCAAAGAGTGATAAAAACTTGAATGGCAATCTGACTGGAAATGCTTAAGCACTATTGCTACATGGTGGCTTGCAGTTAGATAAACTCCAAAAGTAAATAGTATTTGTTGTGGTGCTTTTGCGAGATGCTGCTGAGAACAAACAGCTAAAAAGAACTACATTGTGGATAACTAGAAATCATAAGCAGAAATCAAACAACTGCTAAACTTATAACTATGCCTGTATACAGAAGGAAACCATTTGGGGAAGATATACCATATATGACTGATGATATAGTTTTTTCGCTGTTAAGTTTAAAAATAGATTCTAACATCTATAGCTAATCTTTGGATCAATATGTGTATTTGCAAATGTAGTGACACTGGAGTTGTAGAATTAAATATTTTTTGCATTGATGATCAGAAACAGGTCGAATTATAACAAAGGTGGGCCAAGTACTATTACTGAGCCTTTGTTTAAAGTCACTAGAGTATAGCTCGCGAACAAAACGGTTAAACCAAAGCTACTTCATCCGCAAAGCAACCTAAAAACCATGTGCCTATTGTATCCAACAATAGAGAAGCGCATCTCCAGAATCCTCGTCCATTTTTTTTCGAAATATACTTCTCAAATTTCTTTTAAATTTCATCTTCCGCGATTCGATCTTGCTGAATCTCATACTTTTTCCTTCTTCCTTATAGATCTCAGCCAGATTAGCTTTCCATGAATTGTGTTCATTAAGATGCAGCAAGCCTGATTTTTTACTAAACATATCATGCACTAAAACTTATAGCTAAGAGTTTACTACTACCTGGCTTACTCATCACCATTTCTTCTCCGCTCATGCATCACCACAGTGCTTTAAGAGTCAAATGTAGACATCTAATGCATCGCAATTTAAATTTATTGGTTTAATTTTCTCAGCCTCTGAAGCAATAGTAACAGGATTAACTACTGAGATTTGTTTGTATTACAGACATTCATTTCAGAATCTACTCTCATCTCGTGAATTTTCATTGGGATTCAATTCACCATTCTCCGCTACTTTAAAAATGAACCTACCGCATAAAAATAACTCTTGTGAACTAC
This sequence comes from Picea engelmannii, assembly GCA_009831015.1. Taxonomy (NCBI): domain Eukaryota; kingdom Viridiplantae; phylum Streptophyta; class Pinopsida; order Pinales; family Pinaceae; genus Picea; species Picea engelmannii. Next base: position 19,736 of record ML821423.1, read on the forward strand.
TTCTCAAGATTGAGGGCCAATTAAACAAGCTGTCGGAATCGAGCCTGAGATTAGCGAAGAATTTACCTTCTTCCTGAGGCCAGATGTTCCTGGTTTTTGTCCATCGTAAGGTGAGGTTTCCTTCTTGTTTACGCTAAAAATCACCATTTTTCTAGCTTCGCCTGCAAAAAAACGCATTTGAATCTACAATCACACCATACATTTAATTGCATATTCTTTCCAAATTCAAAGAAAAAAATAGATCGGCGTGGATAGCAGCATGCAGCTCTGGATCGCGATGCAATCTCTGTGAAAATGGATGTAATGAAAGCAGATCTGAAGCTCACCTGGTAGGTAATAGTACGAAGTATACACAACGAAAATACAGCGCGCGAGGGTTTGATTATGGGATTCTGGAGGAGAAGGGAGAGTACAAAATGAAGCGTCGAGAATGTGTGTATAAAGAAGCTAAAAAACAAGTTCCCCCAATCCCGATATCTGACGTGGACAATCTGTGTGGTGTCGTGTCAACCTTTTGGTTTGCGATGGGCGTTTTTTTCACGCTGGATTTAATTATGGGAAATTGCGACATAGCAGTGCCTCCTAAAACGGAAGAAAGAAGGAATCATATATGACCTGGAAATCTTTGTCAGGGTCGATTCCCAGCGCGGGCGGGGTCTCTACTTCAGCATCCGAAGTGACACGTCACCCTCTCTTACCAATAAAACAGGTGCACTCGTAAAACACGGAAATTAAAAAATGTTAAACAAGAACTTCATATTCCCCCTAGTCCGGTATACTTCTTAGCGGCCGCACGATTAGGTCTCGGAACATGCGTGCCTTGATTGTGTTGGGTGGTGGACCTTAATTTTTTTTTGGTTAATTTCTCAATATTCTAATATAGTATATTCTAATATTTTAATATAGAATATTCTAATATTCTAGTATAGTATATTCTTAGTAGTCACACAAAATATAAAAGTTTTAAAAGAATGGATGGAACTGTATAAATTAATGGCACAGGTAAAGTCTACAAAGGCATACATACCCTAATCCCCTCTGGATTTGAACCTATAACTTCTTAAGAGGAAACACATGTTCTTAACCATTAGGCCCACTCAAGTTGTTATTGCACAATGTTGGTAGATTAGGAGTTTTTCATCTATGCATTCAAAATTGTAATTTAAACCATGAAAAATTATAATTTGGTCAACGATTAGATTGTGAGATTCTGTGATAATTGCCCAAAAAAAGTCAAAAAAATCTAATAAGTAAAATACTCTTATAACAAGAATGCTCACCTTGAACATTGAGTATTATATTTAAGTCACTCCAAATTAATAGTATGCAATTATCATTTTCGGTTTGAAATTTAAAAAGAATTGTTTTGAATGGATGAAATTACATATATCAATTGTTAAAGCTATATAATTTTATTGTAATAGAGGTATTCAAGAGTGTTGAATTTTTTTTTGCATTAAAAATAGTAATTCATAAATCCAAAATTGCAATTTCAACAAAGATTGTCTCAGAGTATTCCAATAATGACAAAACAAAAAAAAATCCTAAAATGTTTAGCCTTCTACATAACTAACCAGAACACATTTTTTTGTTCTATTTGTATACTTGTAATCTTATCATTTCAAAAATGTGGTTTAGGGGTTTTATGGTTTTGTGAGTTGAATTAAAATGTTAAAAATGTAATCTTTGTAATAAATTGATCAAATTCATCAAAATTTTAGTTTGTCATATTCTTGCAAGGGTTGTCGAAAAGGGAGCATTTAAGTTGATGCATAAACATTGTTGGAGATTTAATTGATAATTCATGGGTATATATAAGACAAGGCTAAATATTGCTCGTAGTACATTGAAGTTGCACAGGTAATAACATTAGATGTATAACCAACATTGTTAGATAGCATACAATGGATGGCACCGTGCGAAATGACATCGAAGAGTTATAAAGTCGAACTCCATGTGGCACATTAAGATTATGATAGGTGGCATAAGCAAGGGGACGCCACCTATCTATGTACATTGTACATCTAACAGGTAGAATGCACACAACTTCAAACATACGACGAACAATATTGAGCCTCAATGATATATCCATTATTGCAAGAGTGAAGTTGATAAACAGATGCTTTTAAACTTGGGTTTGATGAATGAATCATTTTTCATTACTCATGTTCTTATGCTTATGAATGTAAACTAAGTCAATATATTAGGACATAATTGAATTTACGATGCCTTGTCAAGAACCATTATCGACATTAGGGAAATTGCTTTAAGTCTGACAACACGAGGTTTCATATAAGAAGGGTCAAGCAAAGTCATAGAAAAAATCAACAAAAGGTTCATTGGCATCCGATAAGGAAGACATGCAAGTTGGCATCAATTAAAAATATCACATCAACATCAACTCAGGGATGTTTGTCGATGATGATGTTGATGATGACCAACTTGAGAGAGCATGTAAATCGACGCCAATTACGATCTCGTTGACATCGAAATCAGTTTCGACGTTGATCCAAGATCACATCAACATTGACTAGGGAATGTATGTCGACTTTGATGACAACCAACTTGGGAGCACGTGCAATTCAAAGTCAACTAAGATATTATTGATGTCAACATTGAAATGTTCATCGGTGTTGATCCAAGATCATGTCAACATCAACTTAGGAATTTCTATCAATGTTGACAACAACCAACTTAGAAGGGTATATAAGTCAATGTCACTAAGATCCTGTTGATGTCGACATTGAAATCTTTGTTGATGTTGATCCAAGGTCACGTTGATGCAAGAGTGTTTATTGACATTGACAATGCCTTGTCAAGTCAACGTAGGTTGGGCAAGCAAGTCAATGGTTAAAGGAGGGGAACGTCTATATCTTTTAGAGTTTAGTGTTTAAGGAGGAAAGGAATTCCATGAAGGGGTTCCACACATTTTGCACATATTCAAGTAGTTTCAATACAGGTCAATGGCATCACTCATCATTGGATTTTGTTCCACTTGAAACATTAGCTTTGTTGTTACTGTGAGGGTTTAGGTATAATTTTTTCAAGCAAAACCCAACTTGGGTTTGCTACCTTTGTAAAAGTTAGCTTTGTTGCAACTTCTTTGGCATTAATATATCATAGAATTTGCATTCCCTGTGAAGGTTTTTCCAGTCATAAAACTCTTTTATGTGCCATTGATGAGATTGTTGAGTTTGTTATTGATGTATAATGGAATGTGTTAACGTATTAATTTTGCGCCAAGTATTTGCTACTTGAGAATTTATTAACATATTGAGTAGACTTTGTAATTCTCCCTTAGTTTGCAGAGTTAATTTGATAAATAAAAACCTTCTTGTTGATTGTCATCTAACTAATGGGCCTAACCCAAGTTGACCGACAAATCAAAGGGTTGGCTTGAAGATTGATCACTTCCTCCAAACATAAGTTCCAAACAATAATTAACCTAGACATCCACAATTGCGAGAATGAAGATGGACCTCGAGAAGTGAGGTTTAATGTATTCATGTCTAGTTTATGGTGTCTGTTTGTGTGCTCAATTGCAATGAGAGAATGTCCATCCAAATAGGGTGCCTAATAAAAACGCACTAAATTGATAATTGAGACTCCAAACAAAAAAGATTAACTATTTTCTTAAACATAAAATTTAAACAATAGTCATCTTACATATCCACAACTGTAAGAACAAGTGAAAATAGCAGCAAAGCTGCATATACCTGCCTCTTAAAAATGTTTTTATTTTTATTTTTTATGTAGTAGTTGTATATAGTCTAAAGAGAAAACTTAAAGTAATTATGTAATACCCAATGTATTATTTATGCATACCTTAAACGTAAAAGAGAAGTCACATGTCATTTAAGTTTTTAGATAATATTCTTGGCATGGTAGAGGATTTCATGACCCTAAGAAAATAAAAATTCTTGAGTGAACATCTTATGACAAGAGTGCATGTTTTGTAATAACTACCAAAATGAACAACGTGCAACATGAATATTAGAGATTATCACCAATACAAAATAATATATTACAAATAAAAAAATTAGAAATTATCACCAATGTAAAGTAATGTATTAAAATTATAATATATTACAAAGTAATATATTATAATTATAATTTTATTTATTTATGGTTCAAAATTCACTTTAATATATAATATTAAAAAAGGGAACATTAAAAATTATAATCTCCTTGAAACAAATTAATGTAAAAAAAACAACGTTAAAAATTTCCTTGAAACAAATTAATGTGATGTTTAAATGTGTTTTTTTTTTTTTAATTTTGATATTTTATTTTTAAAATAGTGTGATGTTTAAATGTGTTTTTTTATTTTTTTTTAATTTGATATTTTATTTTCAAAATAATTTTTTATTTGATTATAATTGTCTCAACTGTATTTTAAATTAATTAAAAATTAATGTTTTTAATTTATAAATTAATAATAAAAAAATTCATAAAAAAAAATAAAATTAATAAAAAAAATAATATTTTTGAAAACATTATACAAGTATTAAACTCAAATGTATTTTAATTAAAAATTAATGTTTTTAATTTATAAATTAATAAAAAATAATTTAATAAAGAAAAATATATTTTTGGAAAACATTATACAAGTATTAAACTCAAATTTTACTTTTAAATGATTAAAATAATATATTTGTAGAGGTGGATATAAAAATAAAATTTAATATATTAAACTTAAATTTATTTGGCTTTCAAACTATTAAAATAATATATCTGGATATAAAAATTAAATTAAATTTTTTATAATATATCTTTGATTTGCAATCTATTGCTATATATCATGCTCTAAGGTATAATAAATTGATGAATAAAATGTGTGGCACATTATTCCTATTTAAAACACTCTAAAGTATAATTGAACTAGAACACATGTTCTTTTCTAGACTTTTAAACAAGAAATTGTTTAACCTGACTAATATCACCCAATTAATTTTAAAGTGAACAATAAAAATAACAATATTAAATATTTATATTTAGATAAATAATGTTATTATATTAAAATTTAAAGTCAAAGTTATCTAATATCACTTAATTAATTTTAACATGGATAATTAAAATAAAAAATAGTATATGTTTATGATTAGATAAATAAAAAATTAATTTAAATCAATAACCTTTGACTTACAATCGATCACTATATATCCAGCCCAGCCGAAGGCAGATGATATAATAAAGTTTACAAAGATGAACTTGATGATGTGTATTTAACAATTAAACTACTTTTTGTTCATATGTCCATATAACACTAGTGTACTCATATACAATGAATTGAAATCCTAACATATAGAACTTTCTCTTTGTGTCCATGTAACAGTAGTGTGCTCATATACAATGAATGGAAATCCTAACATATAGAACTCTCTCTTTGTGTCCATGTAACACTAGTGTGCTCATATACAATGAATTGAAATCCTAACATATAGAACTCTCTCATTGAGAAACACGTTATGCACAAAGTAATGGGCTTCTAACATTCAATCCTTTCTCCTACCTCTTTTTCCTACACCGTATTGGATTTTTAAAAATGATACAATATCATCTTAAGATTGCCCCAATCAAAATCATCATAAGCAAAGTAAGCATTTAACATTTATACAAATATGATTATTATTATAATTAGGATTAATTTAATAAAAACATTTAAAAAGTTTAATATATACACACAATACGTCCAAAATATCTAAGAGCAAATCATATGTGGATCATATTATAAGTAAAGTTAAGTGTTGGATCATATTGGTGTTGAAATCTCCCCTCTCTAGACGCGAAGTTCTAGAAAGAAAAAGGAGCTTCTGAGTTCTCAGCAAACTGTTTATGTCATCCCTTCACAGGATGGAAAGGCCCTTAGAGCTATGAAGGCTTTGGCACGATCCAAGTGATGATTGTGCTCTCCTTAAATATACGAGGGATTGGAGGCACCCTCAAGGTTGCTTCCTTCCGAAGACTGCTAGAGCGATCGAAGCCTGATATCATCTTTCTCCAAGAGACCCTCTCAGCCGATCAAAAATCCAGAGACTTCGTGCATCATTTTCGCTCATCTTGGGTCACAGCGGTTGTTAACTCCATTGGAAACTTCGGTGGCCTGCTGGTTGCATGGGACCCCGGTCTTTTTGATTTGAGACCCTTCTTGACGAGTGGAGGCATTCTGTTGGTAGGCCATTGCTTAGCTGCCAATCAGGAGTTGGCGTTTCTAAATGTCTACGGCCCCTGTCTAGACAGATCGTAGTTCTGGGCTCATCTAGCAAACAACGGTCTACTTTCTATTCCGAACCTTATTCTTGGCGGTGATCTAAACATCATTCTATATGCAGACGAACACTGGGGAAGATCCTTCTCGTCTGGTCCAAATGAAGCTTTCTACAGAGATCTCTTTGCCTCCAAAAACCTAATTGATGTCCTGTCAACCCGTCTGGTCCGTACTTGGCGAAATGGGCGGTCCAGATCTGATGCAATTGCCAGACGTCTTGATCGTTCTTTAGTTTCTTATGGTTTTTTGTCTTCTATAGGATTTTCAGCCTCGTGGGTGGAGCTCCCCTTCGTTTCCGATCATGCTCCCATCCTCCTTCAACTGAAACTTCCCCCTCTGCTCAGTTCGTTTCCGTTCAAGTTCAACCACCATTGGCTATCGAATGCTGACTACTCCGCTTTAGTCCATACTGTCTAGACGGACCCTTGCTTCCTGTGTGAAGAAAACCCTCAGCTACGAATTTTTTGGAAACTGAAGGTTCTTAAATCTCAATCTAAATCTTGGTTTAAAGCTAAAAAGACAGCAGAGACGTCCTTGTTAAATAATCTGGAGTCCGAGATTATTCAACACATAAATAAATCAACTACATCCGTCTTATCCGTGGAGGATTCTGCTAGTCTAAAGGCGCTTGAGCATAGGAGAGCCTCCGTTCTTCGTGAGGAGGAAAACTGTTGGAGACTTCGCAGCAGAGCTACCTGGTTAAAAAGTGGAGATTCGAATTCAAAATATTTCCACAAAGTGGCAAGCTACAACAGAAACAAAAAGTTTATATGGTCAATTGAAAGCAAATGTGTTGGGCTTCTTCGTGGACAGGAAGCAATCAAAGACGAGGTTGTCTTGCATTTTGAACAACTGTTCAAAGCAAGCAGCAATCTCAATCTCCATGAGAAATGTACTACTGTCATCCTTTTCCCACAGTTGGTTTCTGCAGTTGAAGCTACTGACCTCTACAAACATGTCTCTCTGTCGGAGCTTAAAGAGATTATGATTCACTTCAAAAAAGAGAGGAGCCCTGGGCCCGATGGTTGGATGGCCAAATTCTTCATTTTCTTTTTTGATCTCGTAGGAGCGGATCTCCTCCAGATGGTGGAGGATTCTCATATAAAAGGAAAGATTTTTGGAAGCCTTACCTCCACCTTTCTGGTCTTGATTCCGAAAGAAAACAACTCGGTCTCCTTCAATGACTACCGACCGATCTCACTGTGCAACCTCATTTATAAGGTAATTTCAAAAGTTATCCCTAACCAGATCAAGTCGATTCTTGAAAGGAGTCTTTGCGGAACAACTGGGATTTTTGAAGGGCAGAAGAATTCAGGATGCTATTGGAGCAACCCATGAGAGCATCCATAGCATCAAACAGAAAAATATAAAGGCGTTGGTCGTGAAGCTCGACCTCAAAAAAGCGTTTGACGACATTGATTGGGAGTTTTTGAGACTAATCTTACACACAGTGGGGTTTGGAGACAAGTTTACTGATTGGATTATGTCCTGTGTCACTAGTGCTAATTTTGCAGTGATGATTAATGGAGAGGCGACAAGTTTTTTCAAAAGTGAGAGGGGGCTCCGTCAGGGATGCCCACTCTCTCCTTACCTCTTTATCTTGATAATGGAAGGCCTTAGCCTTCTCCTCTCTAAAAGCATCTCCGAACACCACATTTATGGTATAAAGGTTTCAAAGTTCTTAAAGATTATTCATCTTATGTTTGTTGACGATGTCCTCCTAATGACAAAAGCTGATCTCGCGAAGTGGTTAGTGATCCTGGACTTGCTACAGCTCTTCTGTTCTGTTTCGGGTCTGTCCATCAATTATTCTAAATCCACCGTCCACTTTTGGGGGCTAACTGAAGCCGAGCTCATTCTCCTCAAAGACTCCATCCCCTTCTCCTTTATTGATCTGAGTGAAGGTTTCAGATACCTTGGATACCAGTTGAAACCGGGAGCCCCCTCTTCTGTAGATTGGCGTTGGCTCGTGGCAATTCTTGAAAGGAGAATTGGCTTTTGGTGTAATAAGTGGCTGTCACTGGTCAAATCGGTGCTGGAAAGCCTCGCTGTTTTCTGGGTGACTCTGGAGCGGATCCCCAATAAGATCATAAATATTCTTCGAAGACTCTCTTTTAATTTCCTGTGGAATGGCCAAGCTGGTAAGCACCGCTTCCATCTTTGCAGCTGGGATTTACAGTCAAAACCTCGATGGGCAGGGGGTTGGGGACTCAAGAACCTTTCCACTTTCAACACGGCCCTTCTAGCTAGTTCCTTTTGGAGAGCGGTCTCGCATGATAGCATTTGGCACCGAATTATAATGGACAAATACCTAGGATCCTTGCCTCTTCTCACCTGGTTACGAAAGCCATCTCTACTGCAAAAGAGGGCATCATCTTTTTGGAAGGGTCTGATCTCTTCCTCTCCGGTGATCCTTCATTGACTCCGTTGGAAGCCAGGATCGGGTACTGATATTAAAATTGGAAGGGACAAAATCCTCGGGCTGGAGGAACAATCGATTCTCTCTCTGAATCTGAGATAGCAGCTTTGTTCCTTAAACCTTTTGTGTTTGGCACAGGTGATAAGTTTGACCTGTGTCCTCCCTCTTCTGGACATTTGGATGGGTAGTGGCGATCTGCAATTAAGTGGATTAAATGCCACCAACTGGGACTCCTTTACGACCGCTCTTAGAAGTGTCGAAATCTCTCTCAATGATAAGCCAGACTCGATTCTTTGGGCTGGAGGAGATGCCACAGGTATCATTACTGTCAAAAATCTCTACGCTTCCCTCCTGCAACCGCTGGACCTCGGTGCTGACAACTCGTGGCTACATCGGCTGTGGAAGTGGTCGATTCCACTCAAATACAAACTCTTCATCTGGCTCTCTGCAAAAGAGAAAATTCTCACCTGGGAGATGCTCCGTAAGAGAGGCTGGGAGGGCCTTGGGATCTGTCTTCTTTGCAACCGAACCTCTGAAGACATTCACCACATCCTTATACATTGTGATTTTACAAAGGCTGTCTGCAATCGACTGTTTCAGCATTATTCTCTAAATTTCTCCTGGATCGGCTCCACCATCTCGGATTGTTTTTCTTTGTGGTCCACTGAAAAATCTGCTCCGCTTTGTTTGGCTGCTCATGCCTGCTGGCAGATTTGGATAGAATGAAACAAAGTGATTTTTGATGATCGCCCTCCTTCCTCTCTTGTTGTAGTTCACAGAGTATTGGCTTCCTTCTCCTGGCAACCGTCTACTGTTAAATCCTTCCCCTACAAAGCTTGTGAGTTTAAGCTGGCTGAAGGTTACACTTTAGCATGTTTTGACGGCGCTGCACAGTCAAACGGTTTATGTTGTGGTGCTGGAGGCACCTTCAAAACCCAGTCGTCGAGGAACACAAAGTGGTTCATCAATTGTGGAGCAGGTACAAATACAAAAGCTGAACTTATGGGTTTATGGGCTTCCCTCACTCTAGCATCATTTTGGTCAATCAGCCACTTACATGTCCTTGGTGACTCAAGAGTTATTATCGACTGGATAAATCTTAAATGCAAGCTTCATTCAGTCAATATTGAGTGCTGGAAGCAAAAAACGCAGGATCTGTCCAAAAACTTCACCGATATCAACTTCCATCACATTTCTAGAACATACAATAGAGAGGCGGATGCTCTCTCAAAGAGGGTTGTAAACGAAGTGGTAGGGAGACTCTCGGTCTACCACTGTGATAGAGGGAAAGAGAGTCCTATCTCCTATATTAATATCTTTGAATTATGATGGTTGTTCCTCTTAAAGTAGATAGTTGACAGCTTTTGAAAGCTTTTTGCTTGCTTCATCTTCCAGCCTTCTACTTGCTATTGCTTTTCTTGGTTCTGTTCCTTCGAATCACTGTTGTTTTGATTGTAATGGTCCTTTCATTGCTAGCGCACTAATCATGGTTTTCAGCATGCTGCAGCTTATTGTAAATGAATTTATACCCTATATAAATTTGAGAAAAAAATTTCTTGGAAAAAAAAAAAAGTGTTGCCGCAGAAAAGGTGAAGTTGTCTTTTTGTTAACTTGAGTATCATATACGAAGTCTTTAAGTAGAAAAATTTAATGAAGAATATATTAATGGAAAGGAGTAGCACCATCGTATTATGTAGAGTCATTTTTTATATATTTTTCCAAATGTTGTAGTTTAATTGTTATATTTATATATTTTTCCAAATGTTGTAGTTTAAGTGTTATATGTTTTGTTTTTTGTGATATTTTTTGTTTAATTTTGTCTAAAATTTGGCGAGAAATTGTTGGATCTGCATATTTGAGTGGTTATTTATGTATAATCCGAGTGTTGGGAGGTTTCAACTCACTGAATCCAATTCTACATTCAGAAATGCAATTTGAATAACATAAAATTGTGATTTCATGTAAATTTATATCGCTGGATTCCGGCGAAAAAGACCAAAACATAGAACAGTTAGACAACGTCTTTCCAAATTAATAGCGTCGATCGACATATATCAACCACTTTACTAATGTGGTTGTGCTAATACTTGTTCAAATAACATTTATAGGAAATCAACTTGCTTTATACTTTGCAGATGACAATTTATACTCATTCCAAGTACATTGATAGCAAATAAACCCAAAATATCCACATGATAATTTATTCATTAAATTATAATACTTTGATAATTTAATAATAATGTAAAGTTTAAAAATAATACATAAAAATGACATTGATATATATATATATATATATATATATATATATATATATATATATATATATATGTGTGTGTGTGTGTGTGTGTGTGTGTGTGTGTGTGTGTGTGTGTGTGTGAGTGAACATTGATTGGGTTCCATCCATTCATACATTTTGCAATTTCTTTTCATATATTAGTGCTAGTTGTGTTGAATAAAAATAATCATTTATTAATTTGGAATTATAGTAATTATAATTTATAATAAAATACATCATCTTATAATAATTTATAATAAATTATAACTATATAATAATATAGAATTATACTAGTTTTAAGGATAAATCATATTAAATGTTGTGATAATGATAAAAAAAAAACGGTTTAATATAATTTCGTGCATTGCTATATACTTTGATTGATATATTTAAAAATAAAAAATGAAACATATATTAGAAAATTTACATTTCTTAAAAAATATATATATATTTTTATACAATAATAATAATAATAATTTATTTTTAAGGTCACTGTCAAGTGATATCAAATTGGTGTATGAGACCATAAGTTAAACATAAGATATATATTACAAAATTTAAAGAGAAACATTCTTCAAACATCATTTTTTTTACAGAAACGATTATGAGTTTTATTATAAAAAAGGTTGTGCATAGGCAAAAACAACCATGAGATACAAAAATTCAAAATGGCCAGAGGCCTTGAGAAGATAGAGAGCCTTACATTTCTTCACATGGCTCGGAATTCCTTCTAGATACACAAAAAAACTATTGTTATTTCGTCATGTATACAGTTTAACAAAGGAAGATAGCGAAAATAAAACGTTGCACTGCATAAACCTGGTCTATATAAGCTTTAACTCTGTGTCGACCCCACCTGGAGTGTTCTTGGAGAATCATGTTCGAGTTGATGTGGTGTGAGTTGCAGGACTTCGCAAGAGGCAACCAAACCTGCTGATGGAACTGGGTGTTGTTGAACTGAAGCATTTGAAAGGTGTCGTTGGGCATTTCTATGAAGGAAACGAACATGTGTTGAGTGTTGGTTAACTATGTGCAAGACTATGGTCAATTCTTTGTTCATTTTCTCCTCCTGCTCCTGCAGTTGATGAGTAAGTTGGGCATTTGAGGCATGCAGAGACTCCATTTTTTGGGTTCTGCATTTGTTCTTGCAGTTTATCCACCTTGCAATTAGTGCATTCACAAGGACTATTGTGATGCCACATGACTGGGGTGGTGTTGGAGCAAATAAAGCTTATCCAAAGGAGAAATTGTTCTCTGCAACCGGTGTAACAAGAGCTAACCCAATGGTACCGAGAATCCCAGGTGTTATTTGCATCCTTAATGTTGTCTGAATTATATTCCCAATTTGGCACTGCAGAAAGAACTCGAAAATAAGAGGACGACACCATACACAGAAATGATGGGGCATAGAGATAATGTTGAATTTTCTATTTTTAGATCTAATAATTATTTCCTTATAATTTCAAACATAATTGTATGCCACTGTTATCATAGAATAATTACACGTTGAAAATCTCAACCAAAATAAACTGCAACGGAAACAATAGAATCATGGAAAGATATACATGCACAATAGACACAAGATTTTATCTTGGGAAACCCAACCTTGGGAGAAAACCCATCAAATTTTCTTAAGAAGAATTCAAGCCAATAAGCACATCACCATTCAATGAAGAAACCCTACAAATAAAGAAGTTCTCCCTTGTATGAGGAATATCCCTCAAAGGTAGTGAACCCTAGACATAGATAGTGCACCATCAAAAGATCACCAAAAAGATAGTGCACCTCAAAATAAAGCAACTGGCAACTACAACTGGCTAGCGAACTGCAATTGGGACTTGCGCACTTGATGAGAAGAGCTTGTGAGAGATGTGTAACTGAAATGATCATGCCCCTTATTTATATAGATTGAGTCACCTTCAATTTCCTTGTGGGGCCAACTTGTCCTTTTGCCTTCAATATTTCATTTAATGCTTTCCAGGATTTCTTTAAAAGTTTAATGGGCTTTCACTTGTCTTCTTAGTATTTCTTCTTTACTAGAAAATTTTTCCACGAGCCTTGTTGATGTGTCATCTCCTCACATGCACATATAATTAATATAGGGCTCTAATGTTGAGTAGATTCATCAAGAAGCCCTTCATCACAAGAGGTCTATTGAGCCTACATCTTCAACATTAGACTAGACTTGTAAACAAGTCAAACCTACCCTATAAAAATAGATCACTCCACCTTGGAGCAGACCATGTGAGAGCATATCGAGTATTTATCACTCCTTGTCAAATAAGCATGACTATTAGGAGAAAGACTATACCTAGGCCATTCACCACTAGCCAAATCAACATGGCTCCATGAGTGAATGTATCATTCTCCCTTGGTCAAATCAGCATGACCAATCTAGGAAAATAATTGCTTGATGCTGCTAACTGTAGAAACATCAACATCATGGGCCATTCACCACTAGCCAAATCAACATGGCCCCATGAGTGAATGTATCATCCTCCCTTGGTCATATCAGGATGACCAATATGGGAGAATGTTTGTCCGATGTTGAAACACCAACACTCCCTCTCAGTGAGGGAGACATTTTGCATCATGCCAATCTTGTCTCTGAAGTATACAAACTTCGTCCTAGACAGAGGATTGGTGAGAATGTATGTAATCTACTCATCTGTGGATATGCATTGGAGCATTACTACTCCCTTATGTACCTTGTATCAGATGAAGTGATATCTGATCTCAATGTACTTTGACCTGTCATGAAATACTGAATTCTCTGAAAGCCTGACACGACTTTGATTATCACAATGTATCAAGGTCACCTCTAGCTCCTGATCAAATAGTCCTACAAGAAGCTTCTGAAGCCATATTGTTTCATGACTTGCGACATTGGCTGTGATATTCTCTGCTTATGTTGTACTGAGTGCTACAGAAGTCTACTTCATGCTAAACTAGGATATCATAGTTGATCCTAAGATGAAGCAACACCTTGAGGTTTTCTTTTCGTCCACTGCACTCCCTTCCCAGTAAGAATCAGTATATCCTTGCAGCCTCACTTCACTGCATGAGACAAATCTTAGACCGTGTCCAATTGTACCATGTAGGTACCACAACACAAGCTTTGTTGCAACCCAATGGTAGTGCCTTGGCTCAACCATAAACTGGCTCAGGGTACTCACTGCAAAGAAAATATCTGGCATGGTGTTAACCAGGTACATCAAGGATCCAATTAGTTGTTTGTACATAGTGGGATCCACCAAATCTGAATTTGAAGCGGAATCACTCGTCTTCTTCAAATTTGTCATCATAGGTGTAGCCATGGACTTCTAGTCCATCATACTGAATCTGCCCAAGATCTCAACTATGTACTTCGCTTGTCCGAGGAAGATCTCATCTAGTCTCTGCCACACCTCCAATCCCAAGAAATAATGCATAAAGCCAAGATCCTTCATCTCAAACTCAGAGGCCAACTTCCTCTTGCACCTGACAATGAGCCCCTTTTCCCCTGGAAGGAACAAATCATTAACTTACAACACCAAGATCAAAGGATTGCCATCAACAACCTTGTCGTAAAGGTTTGGATCCACATCACTCTTGGTGAAGCCCAAACTCATCAAGTATCCATCAATCTTGGAGTACCATGCCCTGGGTGCCTACTTGAGTCTGTACAATGCCTTTTTCAATCTGCAAACATGAGACTCCTTCCCATGTATCACAAATCCCTGAGGTTTCTCTGTGTACACTTACTCCTCAATCACATCGTTGAGGAACGTGGTCTTCACATCCATTTGATGTAATCTCCAACCCATAACTGAAGCAAGAGAAACAATAGTCTCAATGGAAGTGTACCTGGCGACTAGAGAAAAAGTCTCCTCGTAGTCTATTCTCTCTTTCTGAGGGAATCTTCTCGCCACAAACCTCGCTTTGTACTTCTTGATGTTTCCATATGTTGCATGCTTGATCTTATAGATCCACTTGGAAGTCACCATTGACTTCCCCTTTGGTCTCGAAACTATCTCTCGCACATCATTCTTCATGATGGATTGATACTCTTCCATCATGGCATCCTTCCAATCTCGTTGGCCTGATGCCTCCTCATAAATGGAAGGTTCATAATCAATGATGTGACTCAGCAATGCCATATAACTCAAGAACCTTTGAGGTTGTTTGCTCTCCCTGAAAGTACCATTGGGAGCTACATGCCCCTCTGCATCCTGCAAAGTGCTATGAAGCCATTGTAATATCCTTGATCCAGTTGATCTGGCTATCTACTGTTGAACTACGGTGTGGCTACTGAATCTGATACTCTGGGGGTTTCTGACTGCGTTTGAGTAATTGTGTGAAGATGCTTGATTGTTTTTGCATGTGTGCTCCAGTTTATTATGTGTTTAGCAATATAAAACAATGCATGCAAAATAAGGACAACACAACTCATTGATATATATATATATATATATATATATATAATGCTGGAAAAATTAGGAGATACAATAAAGACTGGAAGCAGATATGATAATCGTTAATTAGATCTCATGGATCGTCACTGGAATACAAAATAATAGATAAGAAATACTCGTGACCAGAAGAACAGGTGATGGTTTGTGCATGCATAGATAGATCAACAAAAAATAGTTTAGTAGCTCGCGTAACTGCTGTAGAATCCGAAAAACTCGCGCCAATGGCGATACCGGTCAGAATGAGCTGGAAACTGTCTCAAAAGATGCGCCCTGGCCTCTATACTAATCCTGATGACTGTCGGACTAAAGATCCGACCTCTGAAGCTTCGAATGTCATCCCTGGGGGTTTGCGCACCTCCTGGGCTCAATGAGTGCGCCCTAGAGATTCCATCGGCAGACTCTGACGATGTATAGCTCAAAATGATCGTCTTAGTCTCCTTTGTAATGGGTTGGAAGGGATTCCTCATATCTGCCCCGAAATGTCCCCTGGAACCCCAAATGTGCTTCCCTAAGAGTTGTGCCCTAAATGATTGTTTTCCGCTTTCCAAAAGATTCCACCGTCGAAAACTGACGACATGTGGCTCAATAGGTGTGCCCTGGCTAACTCTCTAATGAGTCGGAAGGAATCAACCAGATTTGAAACTATCTCAAGTGGCCGCACAAACCCTCTCTCAATCACTTGCACGCTCACTGGCTCAGCTGCGCAATCACTGAACTGGACACTGTAATGCACGATGAAATACCTGGATGGTATCTTTGATAGGCTAGGGTGTGTCTCTCAACACCAAAACCGATCAAGGGTGGTGGTTTCCTCCAGAAATCCACAAAACAACAAGGGGGTCGATTTCCTCCTCCTTTGCAAATACCTCAACATCAAATCATAACATAGCATAATGAATTAGGTTGCTTTACCCTTCCTTTATAACTTCCTGAAACCCTAATTCATTATTGACCTTTTCCCTCCAAGTGCCTTTTACTTTATTTTATTATTCCTTGATTAAATCACTTAATTAATTAATTACTTAACCGTTTTACCTCTAAAAAGTGATTTATCCATCCTGATGGCTTCTCCGACCACTGAAAGTCACTTCTCATCATCTTATCTTGTAATGCTCTTCCTCTCGATTCTGATGAGCTATTACACTAAGAGGTTTCTCCAAGTAATATGCCCATTATGACCTTCTTAGTGAATTTAATTAAGATATGACCCATAATAACTCAAAATTACGGAAATCGTCGGAATGCAACGAAACCAAAGCCCAATTGTGCAAAATGGATCTTGATGATGAACAATACAAGTCAGGCCCAAATAAAACCCTCAATATCTCTTGAACTCTCTATCACCCCTATCTGGCTACTCGGGTAGGCATAACACTCTAAAATGTTGTAATATTATAATGTCCCAAAATGGGGACATTACAGCCATGTTGGCCTCTTCCTGGTCACTGCAACATCTCTAGGTAGATCCATTGGTTTTGTTGTCTCTACTGACTCCTCCTAATAGTCTGAAGGATGAACAATTGGGCTAGAGATATATGTATCCTTATCCTGCAAAGCCTCCTGCTCCTCACTATCAATCTCCATATACTCTCTAGACCTCCTGAAGGCTACCTCTTCATCAAAAGTACCTCGATTTGACGTTGTCTTGGGATGTAGATACTGTAGACCTTCAAAGTCTCATTGTATCCCACAAAAGTACCCTTCTTTCTAGAAGGTTCTAACTTCATCCTTTTCTATTTGGGTACATGGATGTATACTAGACAACCAAAGATCCTCAAATGGTTGACCTATGGCTTCACTCCTGTGAATGCCTCCTCGAGAGTATTATCTCCCAATATCTGGTGAGGACTCTTGTTCCTAACATAAGTTGTTGTGCTAGATGCCTCTACCCATAAGAACATGGGTAGATTCCAATCATGAATCATTGCCTTGAAAACCTCCACAATTGACCTATACTTCCTTTCCACAACACCATTATGTTGAGGGTTGTAAGGAACTTTCAACTCCATCTTGATCCCTGATTCCCTGTAGAAATCAATGAAGTCAATGGAAGTATACTCTCCTCTATTATATGTCCTTAAAACCTTGATCTTATTCCCCATCAAGTTCTCTGCCTGAGCCTTGAAATCCTGGAACCTCTTGAAGACTTCATCCTTTGTCCTCATGAAATATATCCATGTATTCCGAGAGAAATCATCAATGAATGTCACATAGTACAAGAAGCCACCCAAGGATGATATTGTCATCGATATACATACATTTGAATGCACTAGATCGAATATCCCTTTGGATCTACTATAACTGCTCGGATACAGTTCCTTGGTATTCTTACCAAGTGTGCATCCCCTGCAAACACCCTCATGCTTTGCTTGGAGCTCTGGAATACCTATAACCATTCTTTTTAATACTGGAAAATCCCTGTAATGCAGGTGATCAAATATATGTTGCCATAACTCACATAAACTGATACTATCATGTACCAATGCATGGGCTAGACGTCCTAATAATATGTACAATCCTCCCTCTTGAACACCATACACTCCTGCTAAGTCTATGCTCGAACTCTTAGGCCGTACAAGAACTTGACCATCCACAAATGCAACTCTGTAACTTTTATCCTCCAATAGAGATTAGGTTCTCCCTTAATCAACAATATTGTTGTCCAACGTCTACTCCTTAAACCTGTTGTCTCCTTAAGGTGTAAGACTAGCCTATGACCTTACTAGGCATGCTCCATCAAGGTCCCTTCCCAAACAAGGAAGAAATCACAGAAATATGAGGCTTAATGGCCTCTCTTCATGGCTGGAAAATGTCGTCTCAGACCTCTTATTCCTCCACAGTAACTTGCCCGGAACAAGAGCCAAAACAAAAGACAAGAATTTTTTTTTTCTAGTGTTGTGACTAATCATTCCTCCACAGTGACCTACCCGGAACAAGAGCCAAAAAAATAAGGACAACCTGAAGAATGTCAGCAAGCATGAAAAACCCTAAAATTTCAACTTTGACCAAATGTCAATCTGAGAGCACTAATAGATGTGCTAGGGCAAGGCGAGTTGATCTGCATAAAAAAATTAGTCCCAACGTTGTCCAATAAATTCCCAACAACCTTCATAGAAAGTTCAGGTATGAGACTGTGCAACAACAAATCTAAGACTGTGCAACAACAGATCTAGGATTGTGTAGCGACAAATTTCATCAAAGCTCTGATACCATGTTGAGTTTTCTATTTTCAAATCTGATAATTATTTTCTTATGATTTCAAACAGAATTTTATGCCATTGTTATCATAAAATAATTACACACTAAAAATCTCAACCAAAATAAACTGTGGTGGAAGTAATAGAATCATAGAAAGATATCCATGCACATAAGACATAAGATTTTATCCTGGGAAACCCAACCTTGTGAGAAAACCCAACAACTTTTCTTAAGAAGAATTCAATCCAATAAGTACATCACCATTTAATGAAGAAACCCAACACATAAAGAAGTTCTCCCTTGTATGAGGAAGATCCCTCAAAGGTAGGGAACCCTAGATAGAGATAACGCACAATCAAAAGATCACCAAAAAGATAGTGCACCTCAAAATAGAGAAACTAACAACTGCAACTGGAACTTGCGCACTTGATGAGAAGAGCTCATGAGAGATGTGTAAATGAAATGACCAGGCCTCTTAATTATATAGATTGAGTCACCTTCAATTTCCTTGTGGGGATGACTTGTCCTTTTGCCTTCAATATTTCATTTAATGCTTTATGGGGTTTCTTTAATAGTTTAATGGGATTTGACTTGTTTTCTTGGCATTTCTTCTTTACTAGAAAATTTGTCCATGAGCCTTGTTGATGTGTCATTTCCTCACATGCACGTCTAATTAATATAGGGCTCTAATGTTGAGTAGATTCACTGAGAAGCACCTCATCACAAGAGGTCTCTTCAGCCTACATCTTCAACATTAGACTAGACTTGTAAACATGTCAAACTTGCCCTATAAAAATAGATCACTCCACCATGGAGCAGGTAATGTGAGAGCATCTCGAGTATTTATTAGTCCTTGTCAAATCAACATGATTACTAGGAGAAAGACTACACCTGGGCCATTCACCACTAGCCAAATCAACATGGCCTAGTGAGTGAATGTATCATTCTCCCTTGGTCAAATTAGTATGACCAATCCGGGAGAATGTCTGCCCGATGTTTCTAACTGTAGAAACATCAACATCTTGGGACATTCACCACTAGCCAAATCAACATGGCCCCGTGAGTGAATGTATCATCCTCCCTTGGTCAAGTTAGCATGACCAATATGGGAGAATGTTTTCCTGATGCTGAAATATGAACAGATGAATCATTGCAAGAACTGAGGATCTTGATACAACTTTCCATGTGAAATGAGACACCAACGGAGTCGAGGGGAATGGATCCATAGATTCGGATAAAGAACAGAGATAAGATCCCACATAGGGCCATTAACTCATTTTGGGTCGGTTTAAATGCTTTCACGCGAGATAGGAGTAGTATGTGGTCATAAGAGATGTGGCCTCATGTCACAAGTACGAGGGGAATCTTGATGCATCAAAAACCTTGATAACATATATGACCTTGATATGGATGGGAGGTGGGGTCACATCCCCTCCTAATCATTTATTTTATGTAGTTAATACATTGATTCAACCCATGATAACGGGACTTAACAAAATTTTGCATAATTGCATTATTGGATTAAGGGAGATGTTTAAGTGAGAGTTCCTCATTGATTCTAATGGTGCCCTGGGCCAAATGTTTTTTCGCTTTAGCCAGACTATTCGCCTGCCCATTTTGTCTTCTATAGATATGATAATAGTCCACCGACTTAAATTTTTCTCTATGCTCATCATTCTTTGATAGATCCTCTTAAGATTAGAGTGAGCATTTTTACTCAACCTCCATAGCCTATTTATGATTAGATCAAAGTCTTTGATGACGAGAACTCGAGCAGATTTGTCTGCTTGGATTGATTGCATTCTTAGGTACACTGCAAGGACTTCTGCTTGGTTATTAGTGTTGTGCCCCATCCCCCATGAATATTTGATAATTTGGTTTCCTTCAGAGTCAAGGATGACTCCCCCCGCACCTGCCACCCATGGATTTCCTTCTGAAGCCCCATCAAAGAATAAAGAGATCAAAACTTATTGTTGCTTCCATTGACCAAATTCATGATGAGAGAGTTTGATATTCTGGTGATGCTTAGAAGGTGATGGAGAAAGTTGAAAGAATCAGGCACTAAGAATGTTTGTGACCCATACTTGTTCTAGTTCATCAATGTTTGAGAGAGAGCATGACTATTTTAATTTTACACAGAAGGTTTCAGATAACAGACTGCAGGCCATTGATAGAGCTCTAGAAGGAGAAAGAAAATTATTTTGGAAAATGGCTTTGTTTCTTGTCAACCAGGTCTCCCAGCATATATATATTTAGGGATCATTTTCCACAAACTCATGAAGAAAGGTTTTTAAGTGAAGCTTCTAGCATATATTTGTTTCCAACATATGAACAGTTCATTCGAATTTGAAGGGGGGTTGTTGCAAGGGAGAAGCAAAGAATATGCTTGACTCCAAACTTACTTTAAAAAAGCACATTAAAAGAAAAGATGTTGGGACAATTATGTTGCATATTTGCATAGTGCACACCAAGATGGTCAAGTAATTTCCCTTTTTTGAAGATTTTCTGTAGTTAGAAGCTTCCCTTGAGCCATAACCCAACATAAAACATTAATTTTTGGAAGAGAAGGGTCAAGCCAAATGAAGGACCATATCTTAGAGCGGGGAGGCCCTAGAAATTCCGCTACCAAACACTGAAATCCTCATTTTACTAAGTACTCAGAGCCCCCCCACCTATGAGTATCTTTCATTTGAGTTTCTATGGGAGCACAACTTGCAAGCATATTGTACAATTTGGGAACCAGGGATGTAAGATGATCTGGTGGGGAAAGACACCTCCAACCTATCCACTTCCCATTTTCTGCCTAAAGAGATAAGTCGACTAGCTTTGTGAGGCCAACAATGATACTCCAAGATTTAAGGGGAGTCAATTCTTCAACTCATCCCAAAGGTACCTTGCCTATTATACTATCATTCTAGATATTAATGGATTCTCCATTCCCTGGGGCCCAGTAAAGCTTGGATTGAATAAATGGTGTTGTAGCTTTGAAAAGCTTCAGTATAGGGGATCCTTTCAAATTGGAGAGGGGGCATCAAGACTACGAAATTTGGGAGGGCTTAGATACTTTGCAATGAGAGCAAGCTTCCGCCAATCCATTGATCTCGTGACCAGTCATCACGCTAATTTATCCCCCAAAGCTTCATTCATAAGTGATGGGTTTCTAATAGCTAAACCACCTTTATCAATAGGTTGGCACACAGTGTGTCGATGTATTAGATGAAAATTCTTCGTGTTTGTTTTTCCTCCCTCCCATAAAAAGATTCATAGGTTCATGTAAATCTTGTTTAGAACTCCTTTTGGTGCCAATAGAGATGCACATTAGAAGATAGTTAGTGCAGAAAGAACAAATTTTAAGATAATTGTTTTACATGTTCAATTTAATCATCGAGCTCCCCAATTCTTAATGTGAGTTGCCATTTTACTGAGTACTTCATGCCATGCCTATGAAGTGGAGGATTCGAGAAAAATTAGCATTCCTAGATATTTAAAATAGGACTAGTTGATCACCATTGGGAACCCAAAGATTTTGGAGATAATGACTTGAAGATCTCCTGTTACATTCCAACCATATATTTTGCTCTTGTTTCTATTAATCTTGCCCCTGGAAGTTGTTAAAAAATCATCCAATTTTTTTTTGAATCTCCTTACAATGATTGTTGAAGTTGCCTCAGAGAGAAGAGTATCATCTATAAATTTGGAGTAGTTTATTTCCTTCACCATGCGAGCAATTTGAATGCCAGGGAAACGACCCATTTTGCATTCTTCCTCTAACTTTCAACTGAGGGAATCTACCATAAGAATATACATAGATGGATAAAGAGGATAACCTTGCTTGAACCAGTTGACGCAGAGATTTGCAACCAAAAGTCTATTGTAGGAGGAGATGGTTATATTTGATTAACAACTATTATTTAATTATTTGGTTACATTTATTTGTTCTTTTTGCTTTGTATAAATTTATTGTCCTTGTTTATACTCGATGCATTGAAGCCGTCTGACTCGTCTTCATTAGACCATTCATAAAATTTCCATTGTATCATTGATTTGGTAGATATGACTATTTAATATTATTCTTCCTCGCCTGTTTTTAAAATTTTCGGTAATGATTTGGCTTATAATTCAGATTTGATAGGGTTGTTTAATATTGTTCTTCCTCATATGTTTTTGAATCGACATGGTTTAATTTCTCCTTAACATTTTATTAATGTCTCGTTAACATTATAATTTCTTTGCTTGGGTAGAATCGAGAATGACACAACGTTTCAAAGAAGTTGTAAAAAGTCTCATTTTCGAGTTTGTAAAGGACTTGGCAAATGAGTCAATGAGAGAAGTTGTAAAAAGTCTCATTTTTTAATTATAATTACTTTTTTTTTTTTTTGATCTCTTACAAATGATTATTTTGTTGGTTTACTTGAAAGTGAATTGTTTAAAATAATAATTAAAATACTAACATACAAAATATAACTATTTTTTAATTGAAATTAAATTATTTTAAATAGTCCTTTAAATACAAACACATAAAAAACAAGTAATTGAACAAATTCAAACAATAATAATAAAAACGACATCAAATAAAAAAAAAATAGCAATATTAAATATTTATTTTATTTATTTATTTAAAAGAAAAAGTGTTCAATGTAAATCAAATGTCTAATAACAATATATTATATATCAAGAGAAAGACAATATTTTTTATTTTAACTCAAATGTCTAATAGCAATATATCAAGAGAAAGACAACATTTTATATTTTGATTGGCATTAAGATATTTTAAATTTGTGAAAAGATATAAATGTCTTTCATATTTTTATGAAAGATTCCATTATAAAAAAAAAAAAATTGATTAAAATTTGATTTAATTATAAAATAGAAAAATAAAATAATATATAAAAATAAAACACCATGGCATGAAAGAATCTATCATCTTTGTGACACTGAAAGGCTTGAAGACGAAAATCAATTTTTCCTTAAGTGCCATTGTATGAACATGTTAGTTGTACGAGAACACGTTAGTTGTATGAATCTATCCACAAAAACAATACCACAAAATCGATCACAGTTAGTCATAAATGGATTTCAAATAAATATTTTACTACTATAAATCATAATTACTTTTAACCCCTTCCTTTGTGTTTTCCTAACAATCGCAATTTGCAGCAACAAAATGCATGCTCTAATTTTATATATGCTTATTTGGAAGGGATAGATTTTACAGTTCAAGATCATATGTTATCAATGCCCTTAGAATAAGTATGATTCTAAGTTTCTGTCTATGTAATACATCGCATCAATTCAAAGTTCTTATCTTTTTCAAAAATGAAACACTTGGTTAGATTTTTTTTTGAAACTTCGCCAAAGCTTCCTTTTCGTAAAGTGTCAAACACAAACCAACCTTGTCATGCAACTAACATGCCCTGACATTGTAATCTGACGAATAAAATCAGACGTTGCAACATGATGAACATAGTAATGCTGGAATGTGTTGAACATAGTAACGTTGCACAGTGATGAACATAGTAACGTTGCAATTTGTTGAACATAGTAACGTCACAATGTCATGAACATAAAACTGATGTCACAATTAAATGAACATAGGCAGTCATCCCAATGTATATAGTAACATCACATTATGACAAACATAAACAGACATCGCAATGTGTCGCACATCAACTTCTCGTTGCAATGTGACGAACATTTCCTCACGTTGCTATGTGACCCATATATCTCGACGTCGCAATGTGACAAACATTTCCAAACATCGTAATGTGATGAACATAAACTGACGTCACAATGTGACGAACATTTCCCTGTCATCGCAATGTGACAAATATATACGCCGATCACAATGTGAGGAAGATAGCCCTATCGTCACAATATGATGAACATAGCCCTATCATCACAATGTGATGAACATTTCCCTATCGTCGCAATGTGACAAACATATCCTCACATTGCAATGTGACACACATATCCTGATGTCGCATTGTGATATACATTTCCAAACGTTGCAATGAGACAAACACAACCCATTGTTGCAATGTGATACACACAACTCGACATGGAAATGTGACAAACATAGACCAACATTGTAATGAGATGAACATTTCCCGATGTTGCAATGTGACGAACATAACCCTCTGTCGAACTATGACAAACATATTCCAATGCCATAATGTGACAAACAAAAACCCTTCATCGTAATTTGATGACCATAGCCTTACGATGTCATGTGACAAACACAAGCTGATGTCACATTGTGACGAACAAAACCCGATGTTGCAATGCGACGAACAAAACGTGATCAACATTGCAATGCAATAGTGCCATAACAAACTTTTGTTAAACATAATCAACATGGCCCACGATAATCAGATCCATATGGTCAATGAAGGTCAACCATGGGCATGGTCAACCATAATAAACCCTGGTTAACCATAGTCAACCATGTGGTCATGGTAAATTAATGCATTAATGTATTAATACTTTAATAATGTATTACTAATGTCATTAAGGTCAATGTATTACTACTTTATTAATGTATCATTGTATTAATATTTTATTAATGTTTTAATGTATTTATACTTTAGTAATGCATTTATTAATACATTTAACGTATTAAATGTATTTTTTTTGTATTATTATAGTAATAATGTACTACTTTATTAATGTATTAATTAATATTGTATAAATGTATTAATTAATTAATACATTACATTATACATTAATGATATAATATATTAATACCTTAGAAATGTATTACTACTTTAAACTAGTGTATTAATACTTTATTAATGTCTTAATGTATTGATACTTTAGTAATGCATTTATTAAAAATGTATTAATTAATTAAATTAATACATTACAATATACATTAATGTATTAATGTCATTCATAGTCATGACCATAAGAAACCATGATCATCGTCAACCATACTCAACCATGGTCATTTTCAATAAATGTATTAATGTATTAATACTTTAATAATGTATTATTGATGTACTATTACATTAATAATGTATTTATTAAGGTATTAATACATCAATAATGCATTTATTAATGTATTGTTACTTTAATAATAATTTTAATGTCTTATTTTATTAGTGTATTAATACTTTAGCAATGAATTACTTAATAATGTATTAATTAAAATTAATACATTACATTATTAATGTATTAATACTTTTATATGTTACAATATGCATTAATGTATTTATTACTTTAATTTATGCATTACATTAATGTAATAATGTATTGTTGATATATTAATACTTTAATAATGTTTTACTAAATACATTAAGTTCAATGTATTATTACTTTATTAATGTATCACTTTATTAGTGTATTGATAATTTCGCAATGTATTAATTAATGATGTATAAATGTATATAGTGGGTGTGTGTAGACCTGCACCTACTATGAGGAAACAAGTGGACTTTATCTCAAACCCCTCCCATGTCCCTTCGGAAGCTTCTGGCCATCTCTCATCTCTGCAAGTGGATGTATGTCCAAGGTTAATGCGGAGGGCAGGCTCAAGTTACAGTGATCAAGGAAATAATGTTGCCATTACTTCCCTTAATGCTCTCAACGCAAATGAGGATCACCTATAGCAAGACTCTGTCATTTCACAACGGGCTTGTAATGAACTCAGGCCATCGCGATTTGAAGGAGATGATCATTGCGAAGGAAGGGAAGTTGAATGCATGGCTAGATCCTCCCTCTTTTTGATTACGAAGCTAGAGTTTTCCCGGTACCTGCACCTCAACTTGACACATGGGATAAATATGCGGAAGGACGCTCAACTTCAGGCTTTGATAACATACCAGGTAAGGAGACAAACAACTCGAGCTCTCATCTACATGTCTCGGATGCAACATATGAATAGGGTTGGAAATGAATGTTTTGAGCCGACTTGGATGCTCCTTATTGGAAAGCATTGGGTCTTGCATTTTATTTCCCTGCGCGCTTTGTTTCTCCTTCTCCCTCTATTTGTTTTCAATACTATGGCACCCTGAGGAAGATGACCTGGTCGTCCAACTACTACTGATTCCCGACCTATAAAAGCTGCCAAAGTTGCAATCGATTTATACTATGCATTTGTCCCTGCTACAACTCAGAAAACCATGAATGCCCTAGAAGGGGAAGCTCATCTTGTTTGCAATTTCAAGGAGGCTGATGAGGTAGAGGAAGAAGTTAGAGGTATAATTCCAAACGTGGGTTGTACCGGATCCAGAAACTCCATCTTCTTTCGAATGGTTGAACTCTATTGGCACACTAAGTCTCTGGTAACTTTGGGGTTGCTTCCTAAAGATGAGAAATTTAGGCAGCTCAAGAGCCGTATGGAGGATTTAGAGATTCAAGATGCCTATATCACATAGGTCCTTTCATGGATGTGGAATCATCTTGGAGGACTTTCCCTCCCCTAGACAGACACTACTTAGGTATAGAATCTTCAAATACTGTCACCCAAAGGAATATCTCAGTTACTTCTCACCAATAGGTTTCTCAAGATCACTGATGACAGCTGTCTTAGCTTCAATTTCTCTTTTTTCCTATGTTATGTAGATTATTATAAGCTAGCTATAGTTAGACAATTATATGAACATGTTCAAATAGTTATTTTCTATGCTTTAAAACATCTGAACAACTTATTAGCCTGGTTTCCCCATATGGGCAGGTTTATTTGGTTGCCTAGAGACTGTCATGGTCTCCTAGAGCTGGATCAGATATGCTCTCTTTGTATATTATGTTTATAGTTAACAGAATAACTACTTACCAACAAAAAAAAAATGTATAAATGTATTTTTAATTATTTAATACATTACATTATTAAAATAACAATTAATTAATATGTTACATTCTACATTAATGTAAATTTCTACTTTAATTTATACATTACATTAATGTAATAATGTATTAATACTTTAGTAATGTATTACTACTTTATTAATGTATTATTTTGTTAGTGTATTAATACTTTATTAATGTATTGATGTCTTAATACTTTAGCAATGTATTTATTAAAAATGTATTAAGACATTAACAATTTGGTGCAATGCTGATAATGGAGTCATTCTTTCCCTCATGCACGATGGCGAGGGTTTAACCTTGGCCGCTTGTTGCCTCTTCATGAGTCGGGCCTATGGCCCATGACTCTCTCTGCTTCGCCGACCATGGTGGCGACGTCGTCCATTTCTGTGGGTGCCCCAGGAAGTGGGGTCATTCCATCCATCTCTGTGTCCATGCCAGTTTCTGTTTCGCAACCCAATGCCTCTTTTGGGGATGTTTTCCAGAGGGTCTCTGCTCCTTCTTCTTCTCTTCTAGTTCAGGAAGCCCCTTCCCTTGTCATTTCCATGGTTCAAGATGTTGAGGAAGAGGAAGAATATTACAGATCCGTGAGTTTGGTCTTTCCCTTCAATGGTTTTTGACCAAAGTTAGTTGATCTCAATAGTTGGATCTCGGTTACCTATATCGCTATCATGAAACAAAAAGCTTTCATTATCCTTGCGCGAAATGATTCTTCATTGTGGAGTTCGACATTGCGGAAGCTCGTGATTTGATTCTCAACTCAGGCATGTAGTTTTTGGGAAACTGATCTGGATTTAGGAGCGGAATGAACTGATTACAGATTGAATACCATAAACACAGAGATAGGAAGAATAACACAAATATTCGGTGAACAATATATTCTATTAAATAATGAAAGAGGTTGAAACTGTAAAAATACATAACTAAAACTTGCTCGAATGGTGGTAGCTATCTCTGAGAAGAGATGTGGCTGCTACGTGCATCTGTCTGAGCAAAATGGATTACAATGAGGCTCCATAGGCCCTTTTCATATTATTCATGAATGCCAAAACCCTATACATCCAAAAAACTAACCCTAGAAGGTGAAACACCAAAAGTCATGTGGGCCCTATGGGTAAGTTGGTGTAATTTGGTACCTCAACTTCCTAGGGTCATAACTTTGCATACGACCTCCGTTTTAGGTGCGTGATAGCACGTTGGAAAGGTCTTTTAGAGAACTACACATTCCGCCATTAGAATCTAACTCCGTCTACAGTTTGATTGTGGTGAGTCAAAAAAAAATGTTTAGGGCCTCAAAACATCCCTGAAAGTACAACAAGATGTGCTGACATGAAAACATACAAAATAAGCCAGTTGGATTAGGCGAGAGGCCACCCGTATCCACATAGAGAATGTGTGAGGCTTCATACAACCCCAGAAGTGTAAAAATCACAGTTATAAAGCAGTACAAAAAGACGTACTGAACAAAATGGGACACAAGGAGCCAATTGGAATAGGTGGGTGGCCACCAATATCCATATGGATCAATCCTCCTCCCTTACGAAGCAACAGTCTCCATTGAGTTGAGTTCCCCCATCAGGCGAGGAAACTTTTGCTGGATTTGTCCCTAGGTAAGCCAATTGCCTTGGTGTAGGAGTTGCCCTGCTTTGACAACCCAATAAAGTTGGATCTGCTGCTGGCGAGTGCCCTTGACTTGTGTGTCCACTATCTGATCGGTGGATGCTTGTTCCATGCAGTTAGGGTTGAGCTCTATTCATGTCAGTTGTTCAACGATCTCAGAGGTGTCCAATAATGGTGGAAAATATGGCCGAGGGAGGTCCACATTGAATACTGGATGCAGACCAAGGAAGGGTGGAGTGTTGAGCTCAAAAGCATTGCTAACCAGAGCCTTGGTGATAGTGTAAGGCCCATAATGAAGTGGCCAAAGCTTCTGATGGGGACCGATGAGACGCTCCTTCTGCAAATGTAACCAGACTTTGTCGCGAACCTGAAACTGGTGTGGTACCCTGTGTTTATCATGGCGTTGCTTGTACTTAGCATTGGATTTCTACAAAATCTCCTAGACCTGTTGGCGGATGTGATGAATCCACTCAATGAATCTGGTGGCTTTGTCGACTGTAGACTGATAAGGGGAAGAGTCTATGTGTGCGGTGGCAAGAGGAAGTGCAAAATCAATGGGTCCCAAGGGTTG
Source organism: Picea engelmannii (assembly GCA_009831015.1). Lineage (NCBI taxonomy): Eukaryota > Viridiplantae > Streptophyta > Pinopsida > Pinales > Pinaceae > Picea > Picea engelmannii. The sequence goes on from ML821423.1 coordinate 49,346, forward strand.
GAATCCCAAACCCACCTGAAATGGGCTATGGCCGATGGAACTATGGAGAGCCCTGTTGTAACTGTGTTGGACATATGGGAGACTCTTGTCCCATGTACGAGGATGCTTAGAATTGTACATGCGCAGGTTGTGCATAATCATCCGATTGACGACCTCGGTTTGGCCATTGGTTTGGGGGTGGAAAGAAGTGGATTTTGTGAGCTTGGTGTCCAACAGAGATCAGAGACTCGACCAAAAGGTGCTGAGGAAGCTATTGTCTTGGTCAGAGATGATGGTCTGTGGTATCCCAAAGTGAACCCAAACTCATTCGAAGAAGAGCTTGGCAGTATCGGCCGCTGTGATAGTCTTCTTACAAGCTGTGAGGATGGCCATCTTCGAAAACCAATCAATGATTACAAACACATAGTCATTTTCGTGCTTGGTAAACGACAAACCAAACATGTAATCCATGGATATGGACTCCCACGCCTTCCCAGGAATAGGCAGAGGGGTGTATAAGCCTTACTTCTTGATTTCCGACTTGACAATGGCGCAGGTAGTGCAAGATCTGATATACTTGCTGATGTCTAGTCAAAGTTTTGGCCAATAAATTTGTTTCTGAAGGATGACCATAGTTTCTCTATGCCAAAATGTCCTGCCACCTGACTGTAGTGGGCTTCCCAAATCAGCTTTGCGTGCTCGCTTGTGTGAACATAGAGATGGTTCAGGTGGCATAAGAGTCCGTCGTGAATGTGAAAATCAGTGACAATGGCACCTGTACCCAAGAGATGTATGTGGTGGGGAAGTCTGGATCTTACTGGTAAAGTTGGGGCCACTATGATGTTTCATGTCCATAGGAATGGAGCACAGTGGTAAGTGCAGCCACAGGAGGCCGATTGAGGTAGTCAACGACATGGTTGGAGATACATGTCTTATACTTGACGTTGAGATGGAATTTCTGCAGGTAGGTGGACCACTTCTGATGGTGGTCATTCTGCAATTTTCCCTGTGTTTGTATGATCTGCAGAGGCTTATGATCAGTGTGTATGATCGTCTCTGTCCCCAGAATGTAATGTTTCCATTGACGACAGGCTTGTACAATGGAATACATTTCCTTGTCATAGGTGGGGTATTTACGAACAATATCAGAGAGTGTCTCACTATGGTATGCCACCATATGCCCGTGCTGAGTGAGAATTGTGCCCACAACATAGTAAGATGCATCAGTCTCAATATCGAATGGTTGTTGCAGATCGAGCAAGGAGAGTACTGGAGATGAGCACAAACGATGTTTTAGATCTTTGAATGCTCGTTATTGCTCCTTCCCCCACACGAACTTGGCCCTACCACCACCCTTGGTCACCTGGTTGAGGGCCCATGCAATATGGGAGAATCCCAACACGAACCGTCGGTAAAAATTGGTGAGTCCTAAGAAGCTCTGAAGCTTGGTCAGTGTGGTCGGGGATGGCAAGTCACGGATGACTTGGATCTTAGCTGGATCAACATGTACCCCATGCTCATGAATTGGATCTTAGCCCAGGTATTGGACCCAGTTCATGCCAAAAGAGAATTTTTCCAAGTTGGCATAAAGCTTGTGCTGTCGTAGAGTGCTCAAAACTTGTTGAATATGCCGCATGTGTTCCTCCCATGTTTTGCTGAAGATGAGGATGTCATCCAAATATACTACCAAAAAGGAGTTGATGAAGGGTCTTAATACATCATCCATCAACCTCTTGAAAGTGGCTGGTGCATTTTTCAAGCCAAAGGGCATGACTAGCCATTCGTAGAGACCTTCCTTAGACTTGAAGGCTGTCTTCCAGACATCCATTGGTTCAATGGGAACCTGGTGGTAGCCAGATTTCAGGTCAATCTTGTTGAAGAAATTTTCCCCCTTGAGTTGGTCAAGAAGGTCATCAATCTTGGGAATGGGATAATGGTTCCTGACTGTGATTTTGTTTAAGGTTCTGTAATCAATGCAGAGTCGCCAAGTCCCGTCCTTCTTCTGCACCAGTAAAATCAGGATTTTGCAAGGGGAGGAGCTCGATCTGATGTGCCCCTTTTGAAGAATCTCTTGGATCTGATGCCTGATTTCACCATTCTGCATCAGCGAGCATCGATAGATTGGTCCATTAGGTAGAGGTGCATTGGGGGTCAGATCAATTGGATGCTTGACTTGGCAGTGTGTTGGTACCCCTGTAGGTGAGATGAAGATGTCTCTGTATTCTTCCACGATCCCATCCACTTGTTTTTTCTATAAAGAGAGGTGTTGTGTAGAGGCCACAGATGTGGCGGCGACCTTCTACTTACTGTGAGCACGGATCACAAAGAAGACGAACTTCCCAGTTTGTGAAATGACCTTATTGCATTGCTTAGCAGAGATTAAATAAATAACAGTAGGCAGTGCCACCTATGGGATCCTGTACAATTGTCTACCCAAAGTAATAATAACAATGTGGGGTCTAGACTCATACACAACATGACGATTCTACAAATATGGTTGTCCTAAAAGAACATCACAAACTTCAAGGGGAGCAATATCACATGGTACCTCATCTTTGAAAGGCTTGATGTCGTAAGACAAATGACACTGTTGGCTAACACAAAGATATCTTCCTTGACAAAGCCAGTCAATGGTGTAGGGTTGCGGGTGCAGTGTCATTGGTAGGTTCAGTCGCTTGACGACCTCTGCTGAAATCAGGTTCTTCTGACTACCGTTGTTGACAATGAAGTGAATCAGACCCCCCTTGACCCACATCTATGAGTGAAAGAGACGTTCTCTTTCCTCTGGTTCTTCTGGTTCGCTTGGTCGGACTTTGGTGGTAGCGACCGTGGAACTGGGTTCAACATCGATAATCAGCTTCCCTCCTTCAGGATTTGACTCGGAATTAAAATTGGCCTCTGACTCAGAAGCCTTCAGCTTGGCCACGAGGGACTGCTTGGAGCGGCATTCGTTCGTGTTGTGCCAAGGACTTTTATGGTACTTACACCATTTTCCTGTGTCCTTCTTTGTCTTATCGTTTCCCTTCTTGTGTTGCGGCTTGGATGGCTTGTACTGAGGGTGACCATCGTGACTTGGTCCCCTGCTGTGTGGGTTGGGGTTTCCTTTACCCTGCTTCAGCTGTGAGGGGTTTGCGGATCCAAACTCTCGTTGTTTCTGCTTAAATTTCTGCTCGATCTTGACAACGTATCTATAAGCTGTGCCTAATGAGGCAATGTCCAAAAACTCCATTTCCATTTGAATGTATCTATGAAAAAAACCACAGTATTTGAGCACCAGATGATGCTCAAAATCTTTGATACCCAATTTGGTGCGGAGGGTATGGAAAATATTGGTGAAGTCTGGTACTGTCTGGACCCTTTCTTGACGTAGGGTGGTCCATCTGGTGTACTAGTCCTCGTAGCTTCCAACAGGGCAGTACTGTTCTTTAATGGAGTCCCAAAAGGAATCCCATGTAGGGGCCACCACAAAAATTGCAGATTCCTCCACGACCCTTTTCTCAGAGTAGGTGTCCCACCAGTCTTTAACATGGGGAACGACCTTGAGGAGTGAAAAAGTTATCTTTTACTGATCGAAAAAATTGTGGACCGAAAAATATCCTTCGAGCAGATTTAACCATTTATCTACAACATCCATATCTATTAGTCCTTCAAATAATGGAATATCAAAATTTACCTGTACCTTGAAGGGGGTTGCATGGCAGCCTGATGAAGATGCTTCTCTCGTGGGAAATCGTCAAAGGATCTGTGCGAAGTTGTCCATCATTTCGTTCCTTTGTAGCGCAAGGGCTTCCTCGAGCAACATTTTAATAGGATCTCTTACTCCATCATCTTTCTTTTCGTCTCCCATGGGTTGTTGTCGGGCTCTGCGTGACTGATATGGTAATGGATTAATTGGTTCGAGTCCCAACTTTTTGTACCTAGACCTTGTCCGAGACATGCATGAAGAAAAATAAATGAAGAGCAGACTGCTCTGATACCACTGATCCAGATTTAGGAGAGAAATGAACTGATAACAGACTGAATACCATAAACACAGAGATAAGAAGAATAACACAAATATTAAGTGAACAATATCTTCTATTAAATAACGAAATAGGTTGAAATTGTAAAACTGCAGAACTGAAACTTGCTCGAATGGTGGTAGTTATCTCTGAGAAGAGATGTGGTTGTTACACGCATCCGTCTTAGTAGAATGGATTACAATGAAGCTTCATAGGCCCTTTTCATATTACTCATGAATGCCAAAACCCTAGACATCCAAAAACCTAACCCTAGAAGGTGAAACGCCAAAAGTCATGTCGACCCTATGGGTAAGTTGGTGTAATTTGGTACGTCAACTTCCTAGGGTCATAACTTTTGCGTATGACCTCCGTTTTAGGCGTGTGATAGCCCGTTGGAAAGGTCTTTCAGAGAGATACACATTCCACCACCAGAATCTGACTCCATCTACATTTTGATTGTGGCGAGCCAAAAAAAATGTTTAGGGCCTCAAAACATCCCTGAAAGTACAACAAGATGTCCTGATATGAAAACATACAAAATAGGCTAGTTGGATTAGGCGAGAGGCCACTCGTATCCACCTGGAGAATGTGTGAGGCTTCAGACAGCCCCAAAAGTGTAGAACTCACAATTATAAAGTAGTACAGAAAGACGTGCTGAACAAAAATGGACACGAGGAGCCAGTTGGAATAGGTGGGTGGCCACCAATATCCATATGGAACATAAACATAGGTTTGTGCATGAAACCCTGAACCCCTTCTTTCAATATTGCTACTGATGTTCTCTCCCCAGATTCTGTTTGGGTGAGACTTCCCAATATTCTGTTGCATTTTTGGGATTTACCATCTCTTGAAGCCATCAGTTCAGCATTCAGAAAGTTCCACTTTGTAAGTCGTGAAACTACAAGGCACAACAATTCCACTTTTTCTTGTATCTTCGTGGAAATGAAATTCAGTAAAGGTTTCCCAGCTGAAGTTATTATTACTAGTAAACATTTTTCTTGGTCTCAGAAACTTGACTATGAGAGAGTTTCCTTGCATTGCAGATCTTGTTTTGAGATGGGTCATCTTGCAACCCATCGTCCCAAAGGGGCTAGGAAGAATAACAAGCTTCGGAAATCCACTTGGTGGGTGGGATCTAATGACAACCATCGAATAATCTCAAAGGAATGTGAGCAACCTCCTCAAGTCAGTGAAAAGTCACCTCAGCCAGATCCTCATCTTCATCCAACTCCGTTATCTGAAGACACGAGCCAAGAATCCATTCAAAAGCCAGAGAAAGAGGCATCTTCCCCTCAGGTTTCAGATGAGGGACCTCGAATCCAGTCTTCTCCTCAACCATAAGCTAGCTGGGCCGATCAGGCTGATGATGCTGAGGTATTAGATTGAAAAAGAATAGAAGCTCTAGATCAAGACAATTCAGGAAATATAGGTGTCACAACTAACTCAACACTTACAAATGAAGTTTGGGTAGTAGTCAGAAAGAAGAAATCACATCTCACATGAAAATCAATGGTAACATGAAGTCAGGCTCGCAAATCGGTAAGAAATGTGAGCACTTCCCCAATAGGTTAATTTAGATGCAATATGTCTTCACTTTTATCCTCAGAGTCTTTTTCAGAATGTATTCAATAAGGTTGTTTTATGTGAAGTTTTCATTTGAGTATCTGAAGACACGAGCCAAGAATCCATTCAGAAGCCGGAGAAAGAGGCATCTTCCCCTCAGGTTTCAGATGAGGGACCTCGAATCAAGTCTTCTCCTCAACCATAAGCGAGTTGGGCCGATTAGGCTGATGATGCTGAGGTATTAGCTTGAAAAAGAATAGAAGCTCTAGATCAAGACAATCCAGGAAATATAGGTGTCACAATTAACTCAACACCTACAAATGAAGTTTGGGCAATAGTCAGAAAGAAGAAATCACATCTCACATGAAAATCAATGGTAACATGAAGTCAGGCTCGCAAATCGGTAAGAAATGTGAGCACTTCCCCAATAGGTTAATTTAGATGCAATATGTCTTCACTTTTATCCTCAAAGTCTTTTTCAGAATGTATTCAATAAGGTTGTTTTATGTGAAGTTTTCATTTGAGTATTTGAAACAATCGTTAATAGCTTGTACTAGTGGTTTAATTGAGGCTCCAGATTGACCCGAATTTGAAAGACTTTGTAACTCCTTAGCAGTTTCGACCGCGCCCTTTTTTGATAATTCAAATCTCTCAGTTCTCGTTAAAAAAAATGTATTAATGTATTAATAAATTAAATTAATACAATACAATATGTACGTTAATGTACTAATGTCATTCATAGTCATGATCATGGTCAACTATGGTCAACATTGGTCATTTTCAATATTTAATGTATCAATACTTTAATAATGTATTTATTAAGGTATTAATATATTAATAATGTATTTGTTAATGTATTATTACTTTAATAATGTTGTATTAATGTATTACTTTATTAGTGTATTAATACTTTAGCAATGTATTACTTAATAATGTATTAATATATTAATTAATTAATACATTATATTATTAATGTATTAATATTTAATTAATACATTACATTAATGTAATCATGTATTGTTAATATATTAATACTTTAATAATGTTTTACTAAATACATTAGTAATGTATTAATACTTTAGTAATGTATTTATTAATGCATTTAATGATTTATTTAATATATTATTAATGTATTACTTTATTAGTGTATTAATACTTTAACAATGTATTAATATATAAATTAATCAATACATTACATTATTAATGTATCAATAAATTAATATGTTACTTTATACACAAAATGCTTTAATTTATACATTACATTAGTACATTAATGTTACATTACATTATTAATGTATCAATCAATCAATGTATACTTTAATGTATTAATATATTATTAATGTATTGATAATTTAATACGTTACATTA
>ML821423.1:77117-98709 GCA_009831015.1 Picea engelmannii
TCACATCTCTTCTCAGAGATAAGCTGCCACCATTCTAACGAGTCTTTCACTCTGTATTTTTACAGTCTCTGTACATTTCTTTCATTAATAGAAATCGTGTATTACTGTATCTATGTGTTTATGGTTGCATCTCTGATATATTTATGTGATATTATTGGATGTACGCGATATCTCTGTGCATTTCCTTATTATATCTCCGCTCTCATTTCGTGCCGAAAATAATCCGGATCAGGAAGCCTCTTGTCTTCCATGTTATTTAACTTGTTCTTATACATTAGGTATCTAGCCATAGTTGTGCTCTCAATGGGGGAAAGGCTTACCTCTAAGAGGAGGATGGGTTGGGGCATAATTCCTTTAATTTTGATATTATAGGTTATAAAATTATTTTGGATTTGCTCTATCTTTCTCTAGGATTCACGAGAGATATTGCATCCCCAAACTTCACATCCATATAGAATAGCAGGCGTAACAAGAGTCTCAAAGAGGAGTTTCTTCTTATCCCATATCCAAATATCTACTGATTTACAATTGTTTTCAAGCCCATAATAAGCTTCCCATCCCCCAATAACCCTTTTCTCAATGTTATAATTCCAGTTGAGCTTGTGGTGAATATTGATTCCAAGATATTTGGATAAAGTCACTTCCTCCAAGTTGCTATTGTCATATATGAAGGTATCATAAGTGATCTTATTGGATTTAATGATCATGACCTTAGTCTTTTCATTATTAACAGTCATACCCATATTGGAGCAAAAATCCTAGAGGATTCTTAGTTGTTCTCCAAGATCATGGAAACTCCTCACTGTAAGAACGATATCATCAGCATAAAGAAGAAGATTGATGATTGTAGTAGTGAGAGTAGGGCCAACACAACCTACTTCTTCCAAGAAATATTCTAACTTGTCAATGTATATGCAAAAAAGGGTAGGGGACAAGGGACAACCTTGCTTGAATCCAATATTGAAGTTACTCTCTTTCAGCCAGCCCTCAATGTTCTTAAACTTGGAAATAACCTTATCATAAAACCTTGTTGCAGCAATGCTCAACTTGAAAGGCACTTTTATCTCTTCCAACTTATCCCAGAGGTTTTTCCTGGGAACCATATTAAAAGTTTTTCTAAAGTCAATAAAACAACAAAAAAGATTGGTTTTAGTATTGTGAAACTCCTCTGCATTGATCCTAAAGGTAACAAGATGGTCCACAGTTGAATGATATTTCCTAAACTCAACATGTCCTTTATCTCTTTTACCGTGGCTTTCTAGCCAAATGCTAATCTTATTTTCCAAAATAATTCCATAAAGCTTGGCTAAAATCAAGCTAATAATAATGGTCCTATAGTTAGATGGAATGTTTCTATCCCCATTTTTAAAAATATGAACAATGAGTCTTTGCATCCAGGGTTTATGGAATCCCTACTTGACTACTAAATTGAAGAGCTTGTGTATGTGAGGGATGACAGTAGGCCCTCCGATTTTAAAAATGTTAGCATGGTAGCCTTCAATGTCCTTAGCTTTCCCATTTTCAAGTTCCTTTACCTCGAACTCTATGCCATCCAAAGAAAAAAATTCTTCCTCTGTAGGGGCAATAGGAATGGTGTCCATGGCATTAGGGGACTCGTAAAAAAATTTAAGGTAGGAATATAGCTCCCTTAAGGGAATTATATTATTTTCTTTAGTATTGTTGATTATAATTTGCCTCCAGAATTTCTTAGGATCAAGCTTAGAAAGTTGTGAAAGTTGCTCTTGCCTTTTATTGATATAGTACTTTTTTTTTCTTTTAATTGTGGATTTATAAGTATTGATCTTATTGAGTTTTAAGGACTCACTAGAAGCATCCCTAATGGCTTTCCTAGCAATTTTACATTCTTTATCATAGTAAGGGTTGATTGTTCTATTATTCGTTTTAGAGGACACCTCAAAAGAGAACTTGTTAATAGAAGTGGAAAGGCTAGTTGTAAAATTATGATAGAGGTCCTTATAAGTTAGGAGATGTAATTCACTATTTAAATACTTTAAGAAAAGGTCAACTTTAATTTTTTCAAAGAGAAGTTGTCTTTGATTATTAGAATTCTCTTCAATGGTTCTCTTGTGCATGGCAAAGTTTAGAGTTAGGGTTATATGATCAAAGTCGGGTTCGTGGTCATTTAAAAGGTCAAAAGTTACTATTTGGTTGGAAACGAGCATATCTGATATCACATAATCTATGAAACTACTACCTAGCCCATGAATACAAGTCATCTGGTTGGAGTTTGGCCACTTCATTACTCCATTACAAATTATTAGGTCTTCAGAGTTGTAGAGCTTGACTAGCTCAGTCCCAAATAAATTCTTAGTCAGGGCTTCAGAGCTTCTTTTGTAGCTATTAGCTAAAAAAAGGTCCTCATCTAGCTATAAATGATTATGGTTGGAATCATTTCTTAAAAGAGTAGCTTGGTTAATTGCAGTCCTAGCATTAAAGTCTCTTAGCATGAGGATATTACCTTAATTTTTCAAACTAAAAATATCTTGTTCTAAATTATTATAAGGACAATTTTTATATAAATTGTTTTTCTTATAAAAAGTAGAATTAATAGGTGCAAAATAGTAAATTGCTATATACATTTTCTTAGCATTGATGTCTGAAATTTATGTCCAAATGTACTGATTGAGAGTCTCGATCTTTGAAGTTGAATGTGAGGAGAAATGTTCTATCTAATATAACAAGCTATGTCTCCTACCCCTATACGGTAGGAATTTTTGTTCCATGACTACCACAAGATAAATCCTTCTATGTTAGGTACCTTAGACTCTTCATGCTCCTAAGTTTCTACTAGACAAATAATATCGATATCACTCGGGATCCAACTTATCATAGGACCTTTGCACCATGGAAAGCCATGACAATTCCAAAAAATGATCATGAGTGTCCCAAATTCATATTTATTATTATCCTTCTGGTCTCTATCCCTAACAATAGCTTTTCAATTCTAATTATTGTTCGTTTTCCTTCTTTCCTGACTTCTTTTACCTTTTGAACTTCCTTCCTTAATTCAACTTAGTCTTCAGGAATGAGGTCTTCATTTATAAATATTCTTGACCATTTTAACCTCAAATATTTACTGAGTATTCTATATTTATGGTCATTACAACTTACTTTGGCATGGATCAACCTATCTTTGTGATCAATTATTTTCCTAGCCTCTTTGCTTCTATGAGGTAAGTTGTTTGAATTTGTGATTTATATTTTAATTATTCTTTTACTATTATCCTTTAATTTGTGATTTATATTTTAATTTGTGTATCCTCCTCTTGTTGTTCTTTTATACCGAAAATTATGAGGTGCAAGGCTCTTTTATTACACTCATGGTCTAGTTCGATTAGCTTATTCGTTTCACTTTTGATGGGTTTGATATCCAATTTTTTTTCTAGACTATTGAAGGTCAAATTGTTGGTTAGTTTTTCTTATAGCTCGTTAATCTTATCTCTCAAGTTAAGATTTTCTTCTACCTCTCCTTCTTGAGTTGATTGTTTTTGGTTTTCCATTTCTTGAACTCTATCATCCACTGTCTGCAATTGACTTTTGACCCCTAACAATCTATCCTCTATCTGATTTTAAATCATATCTTCGAAGAGCCTAATTTTTTTATAAGCATTGCCTCTAGCTCTATTTGGAGTTTTACGTCTCTTTCTTCACTCCTTTTTTCTAATGATTCTAACTTTATTTGGAGTTTGACATCTCTTTCTTCTCTCCTTTTTTCTAAAGATTCCATAGATTCGTAAAGGCTCTCTAGGGTGACATTGGGGGGTCTCCTCTGGCAGGATGAGTTTTTCGAATAAGTGGTGGAGTGCTCATATTGAAAAGAAGAGAAAACAAGTAACAATTGTTATTTTGGATTGGTTTTAAAACTGGAAAATAATTTTTTTAATTGATAATAATTATTATCTCTAAAATCAACTTTTACTTATTAAACTTATATATATATATATATATATATATATATATATATATATATATATATATGCTACTAAATTATAAATATATTTTAAATTAAACTTGAACCAAAGTAACAACTTGACTCACCTAATTTACGAACATGTCCGTCATGGATAGTTCAAACTACAAAGAAGTATTATGGTTCACATCAATGAGAGTAACCACGGATATTATTACTGTAAAAAAAGGTCAAAACCGCAGAAAAGTATTATTCCACTTCAAAACCATAGAGAAATACTATTCATACATTAATAAAGTAGTAATACATTGACATTAATGTAGTTAACAATACATTATTACATTACTGTAAAAAATAAAATATTAATACATTAAAGTATAATGTAACGTATTAAATTATCAATACATTAATAATATATTAATACATTAAAGTATACATTGATTGATTGATACATTAATAATGTAATGTAACATTAATGTACTAATGTAATGTATAAATTAAAGCATTTTGTGTATAAAGTAGCATATTAATTTATTGATACATTAATAATTAATAATGTAATATATTAATTAATTTATATATTAATACATTGCTAAAGTATTAGCACACTAATAAAGTAATACATTAATAATATATTAAATAAATCATTAAATACATTAATAAATACATTACTAAAGTATTAATACACTAATAAAGTAATACATTGAACTTATTGTATTTAGTAAAACATTATTAAAGTATTAATATATTAAGAATACATCCTTACATTAATGTAATGTATTAATTAAATATTAATACATTAATAATATAATGTATTAATTAGGTCCTCGAGGTGTAGGACAGTCGGTGATGGAGTGTGTTGTTAAGCCACTCCGTGATGTTAAAGTCACCGGTTCGAAACCAGCGGGGACAAAAAATCCAACCATGTTAAGGGTTGGTGTGGCTCAGGCCGGGTGCGATCCCCGGGTGATTTTGACGGCTTAGATGCCCCTGAGTCGCGGTTTCTCAAGCCACAGGTTAATCGCGTACCCAACAGGTTCCGCACAAATTAACAAACAAAAAAATATATATAATGTATTAATTAATTAATATATTAATACATTAATACATTATTAAGTAATACATTGCTAAAGTATTAATACACTAATAAAGTAATACATTAATACAACATTATTAAAGTAATAATACATTAACAAATACATTATTAATATATTAATACCTTAATAAATACATTATTAAAGTATTGATACATTAAATATTGAAAATGACCATTGTTGACCATAGTTGACCATGATCATGGTTTCTTATGATCATGACTATGAATGACATTAATACATTAATGTACATATTGTATTGTATTAATTTAATTTATTAATACATTAATGCATTTTTTTTAATGAGAACTGAGAGATTTGAATTATCAAAAAAATGCGCGGTCGAAACCGCTGAGGAGTTACAAAGTCTTTCAAATTCGGGCCAATCTAGAGCCTCAATTAAACCACTACTACAAGCTATTAATGATTGTTTCAAATACTCAATTGAAATCTTCACATAAAACAACCTTATTGAATACATTCGGAAAAAGACTCTGAGGATAAAAGTGAAGACATATTGCATCTAAATTAACCTATTGGGGAAGTGTTCACATTTCTTACCGATTTGCGAGCCTGACTTCATGTTACCATTGATTTTCATGTGAGATGTGATTTCTTCTTTCCGACTACTGCCCAAACTTCATTTGTAGGTGTTGAGTTAGTTGTGACACCTATATTTCCTGGATTGTCTTGATCTAGAGCTTCTATTCTTTTTCAATCTAATACCTCAGCATCATCAGCCTGATCGACCCATCTAGCTTATGGTTGAGGAGAAGACTAGATTTGAGGTCCCTCATCTGAAACCTGAGGGGAAGATGCCTCTTTCTTCGGCTTCTAAATGGATTCTTGGCTCGTGTCTTCAAATAACAGAGTTGGATGAAGACGAGGATCTGGCTGAGGTGACTTTTCACTGACTTGAGGAGGTTGCTCGCATTCCTTTGGGATTATTTGATGGTTGTCATTAGATCCCACCCACCAAGTGGATTTATGAAGCTTGTTATTCTTTCTAGGCCATTTGGGACAATGGGTTGCAAGATGACCCATTTCAAAACAAGATCTGCAATGCAAGGAAACTCTCGAATAGTCAAGTTTCTGAGACCAAGAAAAATGTTTACTAGTAATAATAACTTCAGCTGGGAAACCTTTACTAAATTTCATTCCCACGAAGATACAAGGAAAAGTGGAATTGTTGTGCCTTGTAGTTTCACGACTTACAAAGTGGAACTTTTCGAATGTTAAACTAATGGCTTCAAGAGATGGTAAATCCCAAAAATGCAACAGAATATTGGGAAGACTCACCCAAACAGGAGCTGGGGAGAGAAAATCAATAACAATATTGAAAGAAGGGGTTCAGGGTTTCATGCACAAACCTAAGTTTATGTTCCATATGGATATTGGTGACCACCCACCTATTCCAACTGGCTCCTCGTGTCCGTTTTTGTTCAACACGTCTTTCTGTATTGCTTTATAATTGTGAGTTCTACACTTCTGGGGCTATCTGAAGCCTCACACATTCTCCGGGTGGATACGGGTGGCCTCTTGCCTAATCCAACTAGCCTATTTTGTATGTTTTCATATCAGGACATCTTGTTGTACTTTCAGGGATGTTTTGAGGCCCTAAACATTTTTTTTTGGCTCGCCACAATCAGAATGTAGATGGAGTCAGAGTCTAGTGGTGGAATGTGTATCTCTCTGAAAGACCTTTCCAACGGGCTATCACACACCTAAAACGGAGGTCGTATGCAAAACTTATGACCCTAGGAAGTTGACGTACCAAATTACACCAACTTACCCATAGGGCCCACATGAGTTTTGGTGTTTCACCTTCTAGGGTTAGGTTTTTGGATATCTAGTTTTTTGGCATTCATGAGTAATATGAAAAGGGCCTATGGAGCCTCATTGTAATCCATTATGCTAAGACGGATGCGTGTAACAACAACATCTCTTCTCAGAGATAACTACCACCATTCGAGCAAGTTTCAGTTCTGTAATTTTACAATTTCAGCCTATTTCGTTATTTAATAGAAGATATTGTTCACTGAATATTTGTGTTATTCTTCTTATCTCTGTGTTTATGGTATTCAATATGTAATCAGTTCGTTCCGCTTCTGAATCTGGATCAGTGGTATCAGAGCGGTCTGCTCTTCATTTATTTTTCTCCGTGCATGTCCCCGACAAGGTCTAGGTACAAAAAGTTGGGACTCGAACCAATCGATCCATTACCATATCAGTCGCGCAAAGCCCGACAACAACCCATGGGAGACGAAAACAAAGATGATGGAGTAAGAGATCCTATTAAAATGTTGCTCGAGGAAACCCTTGCGCAACAAAGGAACGAAATGATGGACAACTTCGCGCAGATCCTTTGACGGTTTCCCACGAGAGAAGCATCTTCATCAGGCGACCATGCAACCCCCTTCAAGGTACAAGCAAATTTTGATATTCCATTATTTGAAGGACTAATAGATACAAATGTTGTAGATAAATGGTTAAATCTGCTCAAAGGATATTTTTTGGTCCATAATTTTTTCGATCGGTAAAAGATTACTTTTTCACTCCTTAAGGTCATTCCCCGTGTTAAAGACCGGTGGGACACCTACTCTGAGAAAAGGGTCGTGGAGGAATATGTAGTTTTTGTGGTGGCCCCTACATGGGATTCCTTCTAGGACTCCATTAAAGAACAGTACTACCATGTTGGAAGCTACGAGGACCAGTACACCAGATGGACCACCCTACATCAAGAAAGGGTCCAGATAGTACCAGACTTCACCAATATTTTCCATACCCTCCGCACCAAATTGGGTATCAAAGATTCCGAGTGTCATCTGGTGCTCAAATACTGTGGTTTTTTGCATAGATACATTCAAACAAAAATGGAGTTTTTGGACATCGCCTCATTGGGCACAACTTATAGATACATTGTCAACATCGAGCAGAAATTTAAGCAGAAACAACGAGGGTTTGGATCCACAAACCCCTCATAGTCGAAGTAGAGTATAGGAAACCCCAACCCACACAGTAGGGGACCAAGTTGCGATGGTCGCCCTCGGTACAATCCGTTCAAGCCGCAACACAAGAAGGGAAACGAGAAGACGAAGAAGGACACAGGAAAATGGTGTGAGTACCATAAAAGTCCTTGGCACAACACGGACGAATGTCGCTCCAAGCAGTCCCTCATGGCCAAGTTGAAGGCTTCCGAGTCAGAGGCCAATTTTGATTCTGAGTCAAGTCCTGAAGGAGGGAAGCGGATTATCGATGTTGAACCCAGTGCCATGGTCGCTACCACCAAAGTCCAACCAAGCGAACCAGAAGAACCAGAGGAAGGAGAACATTTCTTTCACTCATAGATGTGGGTCAAGGGGGGTCCGATTCACTTCATTGTCGACAACGGTAGTCAGAAGAACCTGATTTCAGCAGAGGTCATCAAGCGACTGAACCTGCCAATGACACTGCACCCGCAACCCTACACCATCGACTGGCTTCGTCAAGGAATATATCTTTGTGTTAGCCAACAGTGCCATCTGTCTTACGACATCAAGCCTTTCAAAGATGAGGTACTGTGTGATATTTCTCCCCTTGAAGTTTGTGATGTTCTTTTAGGACAACCATATTTGTGGAATCGTCATGTTGTGTATGAGTCTAGACCCCGCAGTGCTATTATTACTTTGGGTAGACAATTGTACAGGATCCCATAGGTGGCACTGCCTACTGTTATTTATTTAATCTCTGCTAAGCAATGCAGTAAGGTCATTTCACAAACCGGGAAGTTCATCTTCTTTGTGGTCCGTGCTCATAGTAAGTAGAAGGTCGCCGCCACATCTGTGGCTTCTACACAACACCTCTCTTTATAGCAAAAATAAGTGGATGGGATCGTGGAAGAATACAGAGACATCTTTGTCTCACCTACAGGGGTACCAACACACTACCAAGTCAAGCATCCAATTGATCTGACCCCGGACGCACCTATACCTAATGGACCAGTCTATCGATGCTCACTGATGGAGAATGATGAAATCAGGTGTCATATCCAAGAGCTTCTTCAAAAGGGGCACATCAGACCCAGCTCCTTCCCTTGCGAAATCTTGATTGTACTGGTGCAAAAGAAGGACGAGACTTGGCGACTCTGCATTGATTACAGAGCCTTAAACAAAATCAAAGTCAAGAACCGTTATCCCATTCCCAAGATTGATGACCTTCTTGACCAACTCAAGGGGGAAAAGTTCTTCAACAAGATTGACCTGAAATCTGGCTACCACCAGGTTCCCATCAAACCAACGGATGTCTGGAAGACAACCTTCAAGTCTAAGGAAGGTCTCTACGAATGGCTAGTCATGCCCTTTGGCTTGAAAAATGCACCAACCACTTTCATGAGGTTGATGGACAATTTATTAAGACCCTTCATCAACTCCTTTGTGGTAGTATATTTGGATGACATCCTCATCTTCAGTAGAACATGGGAGGAGCACATGCGGCATATTCAACAGGTTTTGAGCACTCTACGACAGCACAAGCTTTATGCCAACTTGGAAAAATTCTCTTTTGGCATGCACTGGGTCCAATACCTGGGCTAAGATCCAATTCATGAGCATGGGGTACATGTTGATCCAGCTTAGATCCAAGTCATCCGTGACTTGCCAACCCTGACCACACTGACCAAGCTTCAGAGCTTCTTAGGACTCGCCAATTTTTATCGACATTTCATGTTGGGATTCTCCCATATTGCATGGGCCCTCAACCAGGTGACCAAGGGCGGTGGTAGGGCCAAGTTCATGTGGGGGAAGGAGCAGCAATGAGCATTCAAAGATCTGAAACATCATTTGTGCTCAGCTCCAGTACTCTCCTTGCTCGATCTGCAACAACCATTCAATATTGAGACTGATGCATCTTACTATGTTGTGGGCACAATTCTCACTCAGCACGGGCATCTGGTGGCATACCATAGTGAGACACTCTCTGATATTGTCCGTAAATACCCCACCTATGACAAAGAAATGTATTCCATTGTACAAGCCTGTCGTCAATGGAAACATTACATTCTGGGGACATAGATGATCATACACACTAATCATAAGCCTCTGCAGTTCATACAAACATAGGGGAAATTGCAGAACGACCACCATAAGAAGTGGTCCACCTACCTGCAGAAATTCCATCTCAACATCAAGTATAAGACATGTATCTCCAATCGTGTCGTTGACTGCCTCAATCAGCCTCCTGTTGCTGCACTTACCATTGTGCTCCATTCTTGTGGACATGAAACATCAGAGTGGCGCCAACTTTACCAGTAAGATCCAAACTTCGCCACCACATACAACTCTTGGGTACAGGCGCCATTGTCACTAATTTTCACATTCAGGACGAACTCTTATGCCACCTGAACCATCTCTATGTTCATACAAGAGAGCAGGCAAAGTTGATTTGGGAAGCCCACTACAGTCGGGTGGCAAGACATTTTGGCATAGAGAAATTATGGTCGTCCTTCAGAAACATTTTTATTGGCCAAAACTTCAACTAGACATCAGCAAGTATATCAGATCTTGCACTACCTGCACCATTGTCAAGTTGGCAATCAAGAAGTAAGGCTTATACACCCCTTTGCCTATTCCTGAGAAGGCGTGGGAGTCCATCTCCATGGATTACATGTTTGGTTTGTCATTCACCAAGCACGAAAATGATTGTATGTTTGTAGTCATTGATTAGTTTTCGAAGATGGCCATCCTCATAGCCTGTAAGAAGACTATCACAGCAGTCGATATTGCCAAGCTCTTCTTCGAACGAGTTTAGGTTCACTTTGGGATACCACAGACCATCATCTTCGACCAAGACAACAGCTTCCTCAGCACCTTTTGGTCGAGTCTTTGATCTCTGTTGGACACCAAGCTCACAAAATCCACTTCTTTCCACCCCCAAACCAATGGCCAAACCAAGGTCGTCAATCGGATGATTATGCACAACCTGTGCATGTACAATTCTAAGCATACTCGTACATGGGACAAGAGTATCCCATATGTCCAACACAATTACAACGGGGCTCTCCATAGTTCCATCGGCCATAGCCCATTTCAGGTGGGTCTAGGATTCCAACCCTTGGGACCCATTGATTTTGCACTTCCTCTTGCCACCGCACACATAGACTCTTCCCCTGATTAGTCTGCAGTAGACAAAGCCACCATATTCATTGAGTGGATTCATCGCATCCGCCAATAGGTCTAGGAGATTTTTCATAACTCCAATGCTAAGTACAAGCAACGCCATGATAAACATAGGGTACCACACCAGTTTCAGGTTGGCAACAAAGTCTGGTTACATTTGCAGAAGGAGCGTCTCACTGGTCCCCATCAGAATCTTTGGCCACTTCATTATGGGCCTTACACTATCACCAAGGCTCTGGTTAGCAATGCTTTTGAGCTCAACACTCCACCCTTCCTTGGTTTGCATCCAGTATTCAATGTGGACCTCCCTCGGCCATATTTTCCACCATTATTAGACACCTCTGAGATCGTCGAACAACTGACACCAACAGAGCTCAACCCTAACTGCATGGAACAAGCATCCACTGATCAGATAGTGGACACACAGGTCAAGGGCACTCGCCAGCAGCAGATCCAACTTTATCGGGTTGTCAAGGTAGGGCAACTCCTACACTAAGGCAATTGGCTTACCTAGGGCCAAATCCAACAGAAGTTTCCTCACCTGATGGGGGAACTCAACTCAATGGAGACTGTTGCTTCCTAAGGGGGGAGGATTGATCCATATGGATATTGGTGGCCACCCACCTATTCCAACTAGCTCCTCGTGTCCCATTTTGTTCAGCACGTCTTTCTGTACTGCTTTATAACTGTGAGTTCTACACTTTTGGGGCTGTATGAAGCCTCACACATGCTCTATGTGGATACAAGTGGCCTCTTGCCTAATCCAACTAGCCTATTTTGTATGGTTTCATGTCAGCACATCTTGTTGTACTTTCAGGGATGTTTTGAGGCCCTAAACATTTTTTTTTGACTCACCATAGTCAGATTGTAGACAGAGTTAGATTCTAATGGTGGAATGTGTAGTTCTCTGAAAGACCTTTCCAATGGGCCATCACACACCTAAAACGGAGGTCGTATGCAAAATTTATGACCCTAGGAAGTTGAGGTACCAAATTACACCAACTTACCCATAGGGCCCACATGACTTTTGGCGTTTCACCTTCTATGGTTAGTTTTTTTTATGTATAGGGTTTTGGCATTCATGAGTAATATGAAAAGGGCCTATGGAGCCTCATTGTAATCCATTTTTCTCAGACGGATGTGCATAGCAGCCACATCTCTTCTCAGAGATAGCTACCACCATTTGAGCAAGTTTTAGTTACATAGTTTCACAGTTTCAACCTATTTTATTATATAATAGAATATATTGTTCACTGAATATTTGTGTTATTCTTCTTATCTCTGTGTTTATGGTATTCAGTCTGTAATCAGTTCATTCCACTCCTAAATCCAGATCAGTTTCCCAAAAACTACGGGCCCGAGTTGAGAATCAAATCACGAGCTTCCGCAATGTCGAACTCTACAATGAAGAATCATTTCACACAAGGATAATGAAAGCCTTTTGTTGCATGATAGTGATATAGGTAATCGAGATCCAACTATTGAGATCAACTAACTTTGGTAAAAAACCATTGAAGCGAAAGACCAAACTCACGGATTTGTAATATTCTTCCTCTTCCTCAACATCTTGAACCATGGGAATGACAAGGGAAGGGGCTTCCTGAACTAGAAGAGAAGAAGAAGGAGCAGAGACCCGCTGGAAAACATCCCAAAAAGAGGCATTGGGTTATGAAACATAAACTGGCATGGACACAGAGATGGATGGAATGACCCCACTTCCTGGGGCACCCACAAAAATGGACGGCGTTGCCACCATGGTCGGCGAAGCAGAGAGAGTCATGGGCCATAGACCCGACTCACGGAGAGGCAACAAGGGACCAAGGTTAAACCCTAGCCATCGTGCATGAGGGAAAGAATGACTCCATTATCACCATTGCACCAAATTGTTAATGTCTTAATACATTTTTAATAAATACATTGCTAAAGTATTAAGACATCAATACATTAATAAAGTATTAATACACTAACAAAATAATACATTAATAAAGTAGTAATACATTACTAAAGTATTAATACATTATTACATTAATGTAATGTATAAATTAAAGTAGAAATTTACATTAATGTAGAATGTAACATATTAATTAATTGATATTTTAATAATGTAATGTATTAAATAATTAAAAATACATTTATACATTATTTTTTTGTTGGTAAGTAGTTATTCTATTAACTATAAACATAATATACAAAGAGAGCATATCAGATCTAGCTCTAGGAGACCATGACAGTCTCTAGGAAACCAAATAAACCTGCCCATATGGGGAAACCAAGCTAATAAGTTGTTCAGATGTTTTAAAGCATAAAAAATAACTATTTGAACATGTTCATATAATTGTCTAACTATAGCTAGCTTATAATAATCTACATAACATAGGAAAAAAGAGAAATTGAAGCTAAGATAGTTGTCATCAGTGATCTTGAGAAACCTATTGGTGAGAAGTAACTGAGATATTCCTTTGGGTGACAGTATTTGAAGATTCTATACCTGAGTAGTGTATGTCTAGGGGAGGGAAAGTTCTCCAAGATGATTCCACATCCACGAAAGGACCTCTGTGATATAGGCATTTTGAATCTCTAAATCCTCCATATAGCTCTTGAGCTGCCTAAATTTCTCATCTTTAGGAAGCAACCCCAAAGTTACCAAAGACTTAGTGTGCCAATAGAGTTCAACCATTCGAAAGAAGATGGAGTTTTTGGATCTGGTACAACCCACGTTTGGAATTATACCTCTAACTTCTTCCTGTACCTCATCAGCCTCCTTGAAATTGCAAACAAGATGAGCTTCCCCTTCTAGGGCATTCATGGTTTTCTGAGTTGTAGCAGGGACAAATGCATAGTATAAATCGATTGCAGCTTTGGCAACTTTTACAGGTCGGGAATCAGTATAAGCAGCTGGATGACCATGTCATCTTCCTCGGGGTGCCATGGTATTGAAAACAAATAGAGGGAGAAGGAGAAACAAAGCGCACAGGGAAATAAAATGCAAGACCCAATGCTTTCCAATAAGGAGCATCCAAGTCGGCTCAAAACATTCATTTCCAACCCTATTCATATGTTGCATCCGAGACACATAGATGAGAGCTCGAGTTGTTTGTCTCTTTACCTGGTCTGTAATCAAAGCCTAAAGTTGAGCGTCCTTCCGCATATTTATCCCATGTGTCAAGTTGAGGTGCAGGTACCGGAAAAACTCTAGCTTCGTAATCAAAGAGGGAGGATCTAGCCATGCATTCAACTTCCCTTCCTTCGCAATGACCATCTCCTTCAAATCACAATGGCCTGAGTTCATTACAAGCCCGTTGTGAAATGACAGAGTCTTGCTATAGGTGATCCTCATTTGTGTTGAGAGCATTAAGGGAAGTAATGGCAACATTATTTCCTTGATCATTGTAACTTGAGCCTTCCCTCCGCATTAACCTTGGACGTACATCCACTTGCAGAGATGAGAGATGGCCAGAAGCTTCCGAAGGGACATGGGAGGGGTATGAGATAAAGTCCACTTGTTTCCTCATAGTAGGTGCAGGTCTACACACACCCACTATATACATTTATACATTATTAATTAATACATTGTGAAATTATTAATACACTAATAAAGTGATACATTAGTAAAGTAGTAATACATTGAACTTAATGTATTTAGTAAAACAATATTAAAGTATTAATATATCAACAATACATTATTACATTACTGTAATGCATAAATTAAAGTAATAAATACATTAATGCATATTGTAACATATAAAAGTATTAATTTTAATTAATACATTAATAATGTAATGTATTAATTTTAATTAATACATTATTAAGTAATACATTGCTAAAGTATTAATACACTAATAAAATAAGACATTAAAAATATTATTAAAGTAACAATACATTAATAAATGCATTATTAATGTATTAATACCTTAATAAATACATTATTAATTAATAGTACATCAATAATACATTATTAAAGTATTAATAAATTAATACATTTATTGAAAATGACCATGGTTGACTATGGTTGACGATGATCATGGTTTCTTATGATCATGACTATGAATGACATTAATACATTAATGTATATTGTAATGTATTAATTTAATTAATTAATACATTTTTAATAAATGCATTACTAAAGTATCAATACATTAAGACATTAATAAAGTATTAATACACTAATTTAAAGTAGTAATACATTTCTAAGGTATTAATATATTATAGCATTAATGTATAATGTAATGGATTAATTAATTAATACATTTATACAATATTAATTAATACATTAATAAAGTAGTACATTATTACTATAATAATACAAAAAAATACATTTAATATGTTAAATGCATTAATAAATACATTACTAAAGTATAAATACATTAAAACATTAATAAAATATTAATACAATGATAAAGTGATACATTAATAAAATATTAATACAATGATAAAGTGATACATTAATAAAGTAGTAATACATTGACCTTAATGACATTAGTAATACATTATTAAAGCATTAATGCATTAATTTACCATGACCACATGGTTGACAATGGTTAACCAGGGTTTATTATGGTTGACCATGCCCATGGCTGACCTTCATTGACCATATGGATCTGATTATCGTGGGCCATGTTGATTATGTTTAACAAAAGTTTGTTATGGCACTATTGCATTACAATGTTGATCACATTTTGTTCGTCGCATTGCGACATCGGGTTTTGTTCATCACAATGTGACATCAACTTTTGTTTGTCACATGACATCGTAAGGTTATGGTCATCAACTTTTTTTTTTCCACATGAAAAAATACTCTTTATATTCAAAAGGATATAAAAATATACATAGATGATCTCTACAAAAAGAGCCTCAAAGATGAACACAGCTGATGGATCGAAAGGTACTCGACAAATCCGGCAAAACCAAAGCCACATATCCACAAGGGGATCAACTTTCTGGTCAAAAGATAGGCAGCAAGAGCCAACTCAAAGAGGGAGAAATCACAACTTGATTTTGATGGTGGGCCCTTCATTACCATCCTCCCACTTTGTGAAGCAAAAATGGCCCGGGGACAAGTACAATGCTTTTTTAGAGAGTGTGTCAGCCTCACTGTTTTCCTCTCTAAAGATGTGAGTGACGGAGAGATTTCTAAAACAATGAGATGTCTCTTTGGTTCTCTCTTTCCAACTTTCGAGTGCTGCCACCTTGAAGTCCGCTTGTCCCTTCAACCAGTCAACAATAATTTTGGAGTCGCCCAGAAGAAGAAGCTCGTCGATGTGCAGTCGTCTTGCTAGGTTGAGGGACGCCCATGCCCCGATCAGTTCAACCTTCATGTTAGATCCATATCCACAGTTTATAGTCTAGCAATAGCATGTGTGAGAGTTAAGCATTCCCTCCCGCTCCACAAAGAGAACCGCTCTGTTGTGAGGCTCCATCAAACCAAGCGACAACCCTGTCAAGTGGATAAGCAAAATGGTGCCGACGCTTTGGAATATTTGATGGTTGTGCCTACTGTATATTTACCTTGTTTAAAATGGTGTTAGCCACAAAATGCACAGAAGGAGACTTCCCGTCGAAGAGTGCAGATTTCCTTAACTTCCAGACCTGCCAAAAGAGGTAGACTCGAAGCAGAGTAAGTGTTTTGTTGACACTGATCCATCGCTGAAAACAATCAAGAACACAGGGGCCCGACCACGATGAGTAGAACAGGAGCGATGGGTCGAGAATCTGCCACACTGCATGAATGAAAGGGCAAGTGATGAACAAGTGTGGGATGGTCTCGCTCTGTTGTTGGCAGAGGTAGCAGCGACTAGGCCCCTCCCAGCCACGGGCCTGTAGGTTCGTCCATACCAGAACTCGATTCTCGATAAGTAACCAGAAGAAGAGCTTTAGTTTGACAGGGCAATCAGCCTTCCAGATCTGAAGGCACCGATTTGAATTGTCTTTTGACCAGTAAAAACTTGCAAGCGCAAGATAATCATTTTTGGCCGTGAGGGAGCCCGACTGGTCCCCTCCAGTCCATAGAAGAACATCTGGTCTGTCTTGTAAACGGATGCCCGCTTCCATCAGCGACTGAGTGTATCCAATCCATTCGCTATATAAGTCAAAATCCAGCTGTAACTCCTCGTCGTTGAGCCAGTGGTCGCCGAGAAGACCTCCATTGGACAGAGAAATGATTTGGTGAAAGAAAAACATATTTCTTCTATGTAAATGCGCCAATAGAGGAGCTGAGAGAAGGGCACGTCTGCCCAGGCCTAAAATGCAGTCTCTACCCACTTCTATCAGTTGGCCATTGTCCGGGTTCCATGATATCCAATGGAGAATAATCGACAGGGTCAATGAGAGGTGTTTCCAAATTATCGAGCCGCTGTTGGGACGATCCGACGCCGATCTGATCCAGATGTGCACAGGGAGTGATGGAAAGTACTTTGCTTTGATTACCAAGCTCCAGAGGCCGGGTTTCATAAGAATCCTCCAGAAAGTGTTGGTCGTGAGCGCCCTGTAGAAGAAAGGCAAGTGCCTAAGGTCCCATCCCTCCATTGATTTAGGCTTTGATATAGATTCCCAATTGCAAATATGATAGCCCTTGTTCTTGTTACTGCCAGACAAGAGAAATGAGAAAATGAGTTGACGAAGAGTCTTCAGGATCGAAGTCGGGATGTGTGCTAGCGCCATCCAGTAAACCGGGAGGTTTACCAATACCGATTTTATTAGGACGAATCTACCTCCTAAAGAGAGCATTCTGTTGCACCAGTGGTGGATCTTGCTGTTGAATTTGTCAAAAAGCCAATGCCAATCTTTGCTAGTATATCTAGAAGATTTTAAAAAGAACCCAAGGTATGAAAAACCCTTCTCAAGCTCATGAGCTTCCATGCCGAACAGTGTTGTAATTTTCGATAGATCGGTCCCCTGTGTACTTGAGACAAGGAAGATTTACTTTTGTAAATTGATCTCCAGGCCGGAAGCTGAGCAGAAATGGTTAAGGATGGAGTGTATTAGCGACCATTCATCAGGGTCGGTCGACGTCAGGATCAGCACGTCATCAACAAAAAGTAAATGGAGGATATGTAACTGTCCCGAAATTTTTATACCAGTCAGGTGTCCCTTCGCTTGATTGATTTTTAGCAGAATGTTAAGCCCTTCTAGGACCAAAATGAACAGAAGAGGTGAGAGAGGGCACCCTTGTCGAAGTCCTCTCTCACAGTGGAAAGATCTGGTAGCTTTCCCGTCAATTAGAGCAGCTAGAGAGGCCGAAGATATGCAGCTCATAATCCAGTTTGTGATGATAAGACCGAAGCCACACTGTATAAGAACAAGGTGAAGAAAGTTCCAGTTGATGCAATCGAAGGCCTTTTTAAGGTCCAGCTTTAGAAGAAGGGCCTGTTGTTTTTTAGTCTTTAGACTGTGAATACATTCATGGGAAACTCCAACAGCGTCGAGGATTTGTCTTCCTTTTAGGAAGCCAAGTTGTTCATCGGAAAGAGCCAAGGACAGAAAGGGTCGGATTCTTCTTGCAATAATCTTGGAAATAAGTTTGTAACACAGGTTACAGAGGGAGATAGGGCGAAAGTCTTGAAAAAGTTTGGGCTTGTTAGACTTTGGGATCAGAACAACAAAGGTTTTGTTGAGTTGTGGGTTCACCACTCCTCTGATTCTAGAATCCTCCACGGCGTCCAAAAGATCCTAAAACATTAGATCAAAAAAATGCAAGTAAAATTCAACAGACCAGCCGTCTAGTCCGGGACTCTTTTCTTTTTTGAAGCCCTTAAGCACCACAAACAACTCCTCCTTTGTAACAGGCGCTTCTAAGGCTATGGCTTCCTCAGTGGTGACCATCTTGGGAAAGAGACTGGCTAACTCGACTTGTGCAGCAAGATCAGGAGCTGAGGTAACCTTGAAAAAAGAGTTAAAATGATTGTATGCAGCAGATTTGATACCATCCTAAGAATGGTGTAACAATCCATCATCATCCTCAATGTCCCATAGATGCTTTTTGGATCTCCTAGCGCTGGCAAAACGGTGAAAAAAAGGAGTATTTTTTTCGCCACAAGCAAGCCAAGTCATCCTACTTTTCAACCGCCATCTCTCTTCATCAGCACGCAGGTGTGCATTACGAGCTTCCTCAAGGCCGAGAATTTTGGAGTCATCAACTTGCAATGAAGGGTTTTTGTTTGTCACATTATGGCATTGGAATATGTTTGTCATAGTTCAACAAAGGGTTATGTTCATCACATTGCAACATCGGGAAATGTTCATCTCATTACAATGTTGGTCTATGTTTGTCACATTTCCATGTTGAGTTGTGTGCATCACATTGCAACAATGGGTTATGTTTGTCTCATTGCAATGTTTGGAAATGTATATCACAATGCGACATCAGGATATGTGTGTCACATTGCAATGTGAGGATATGTTTGTCACATTGCGACGATAGGGAAATGTTCGTCACATTGTGATGATAGGGCTATGTTCATCATATTGCGATGAAAGGGCTATCTTCCTCACATTGTGATCGACGTACAAGGAAATGTTCGTCACATTGTGACGTCAGTTTATGTTCATCACATTACGACGTTTGGAAATGTTTGTCACATTGTGACGTCGAGATATATGGGTCACATAGCAACGTGAGGAAATGTTCGTCACATTGCAACGAGAAGTTGATGTGCGACACATTGCGACGTCTTTTTATGTTTGTCACATTGTGATTATACTATATACATTGGGATGACTGCCTATGTTCATTTAATTGTGACGCCAGCTTATGTTCATGACATTGTGACGTTACTATGTTTAACAATTTGCAACGCTACTATGTTCATCACTGTGCGACGTTACTATGTTCGACACATTGCAGCGTTACTATGTTCATCATGTTGCAACATCTGATTTTATTCGTCAGATTACAATGTCAGGGCATGTTAGTCGCATGACAAGGTTGGTTTGTGTTTGACACTTTACGAAAAGGAAGCTTTGGCGAAGTTTAAAAAAAAAATCTAACCAAGTGTTTCATTTTTGAAAAAGATAGGAACTTTGAATTGATGCGATGTATTACATAGACAGAAACTTAGAATTATACTTGTTCTAAGGACATTGATAACATATGATCTTGAACTGTAAAATCTATCCCTTCCAAATAAGCATATATAAAATTAGAGTATGCATTTTGTTGCTGCAAATTGCGATTGTTAGGAAAACACAAAGGAAGGGGTTAAAAGTAATTATGATTTATAGTAGTAAAATATTTATTTGAAATCCATTTATGACTAACTGTGATCGATTTTGTGGTATTGTTTTTGTGGATAGATTCATACAACTAATGTGTTCTCGTACAACTAACATGTTCATACAATGGCACTTAAGGAGAAATTGATTTTCGTCTTCAACCCTTTCAGTGTCACAAAGATGATAGATTCTTTCATGCCATGGTGTTTTATTTTATTTTTCTATTTTATAATTAAATCAAATTTTTTTTTATATATAATAGAATCTTTCATAAAAATATGAAAGAAATTTATATCTTTTCACAAATTTAAAATATCTTAATGTCAATCAAAATATAAAATGTTGTCTTTCAATTGATATATTGCTATTAGACATTTGGGTTAAAATAAAAAATATTGTCTTTCTCTTGATATATAATATATTGTTATTAGACATTTGATTTACATTGAACACTTTTTATTTTAAATAAATAAATAAAATAAATATTTAATATTGCTATTTATTTATTTGATGTCGTTTTTATTATTATTGTTTGAATTTGTTCAATTACTTATTTTTGTGTGTTAGTATTTAGAGAACTATTTTAAATAATTTAATTTCAATTAAAAAGTATTTATATTTTGTATGTTAGTATTTTGATTATTATTTTAAACAATTCACTTTCAAGTAAACCAACAAAATAATCATTTATAAGAGATCCAAAAAAAAGGTAATTATAATTAAAAAATCAATTAAAATGGTACATAAATTTATAATGATAAAATTAAATTTTAATTATATTAATGAAAATGACTTAAATAATTTTAAATATATTAATTATATATATATGGAATCTCTATATATTATAATTATATATTATGTTTCCAATACAATACATACCCTAACCCTAAAAATAAAAATATTCAAAACCTTAGAAAATAAAATAAAAAGTTCATAAAAGAAATCCAATGAAGTCTTCTCCCATATCATGAAGTATGAGTAAAGATATATTACCATTCCAATCACATAACATTAACATTACATTTAAGCAACTTGTAGGGGTGTAGACGGATTGGCAAGTGTCGTGTAAATGGAAGGAAATTTGTAAAAATGAGGTATCATGTTTGATTCTCGCACTGATTTACTTGTGCTTCATTCTTGCAGGCTGGGTAGATGCACCTAGGATTATAGTGGTAGCCGACGGGGATCAACCCTGTGTCACGCGAGTA
>ML821423.1:106703-118546 GCA_009831015.1 Picea engelmannii
GGGGGATGGGGCACAACACTAATAACCAAGCAGAAGTCCTTGCAGTGTACCTGAGAATGCAATCAATCCAAGCAGACAAATATGCTCAAGTTCTCGTCATCAAAGAATTTGATCTAATCATAAATAGGCTATGGAGGCCGAGTAAAAATGCTCACTCTAATCTTAAGAGAATCTATCAAAGAATGATGAGCATACAGAAAAATTTAAATCAGTGGACTATTATCATATCTATAGAAGACAAAATGGGCAGGTGAATAGTCTGGCTAAAGTGAAAAAACATTTGGCCCAGGGCACCATTAGAATCAATGAGGAACTCTCACTTAAACATCTCCCTTAATCCAATAATGCAATTATGCAAAATTTTGTTAAGTCTCGTTATCATGGGTTGAATCAATGTATTAACTACATAAAAGAAACGATTAGGAGGGGATGTGACCCCACCTCCCATCCATATCAAGGTCATATATGTCATCAAGGTTTTTTATGCATCAAGAGTCCCCTCGTACTTGTGACATGAGGCCACATCTCTTATGACCACATACTACTCCTATCTCACGTGAAAGCATTTTAACCAACCCAAAACGAGTTAATGGTCGTATGTGGGATCTTATCTCCGTTCTTGGTCCAAATCTATGGATCCATTCCCCTCGACTCCGTTGGTGTCTCAATTCACATGGAAAGTTGTATCAAGATCCTCAGTTATTGCAATGATCCATCTGTTGATATTTGAGCATCGGGAAAACATTATCCCATATTGGTCATGCTGACTTGACCAAGGGAGGATGATACATTCACTCACGGGGCCATGTTGATTTGGCTAGTGGTGAATGTCCCAGGATGTTGATGTTTCTCCAGTTAGCAACATTAGGCAGACATTCTCCCAGATTGGTCATACTAATTTGACCAAGGGAGAATGATACATTCATTCACTGGGCCATGCTGATTTGGCTAGTGGTGAATGGCCCAGGTGTAGTCTTTCTCCTAGTAATCATGTTGATTTAACAAGGACTAATAAATACTCGAGATGCTCTCACATTACCTGCTCCATGGTGGAGTGATCTATTTTTATAGGGCAAGTTTGACATGTTTACAAGTCTAGTCTAATGTTGAAGATGTAGGCTGAAGAGACCTCTTGTGATGAGGGGCTTCTCAGTGAATCTACTCAACATTAGAGCCCTATATTAATTAGACATGCGTGTGAGGAAATGACACATCAACAAGGCTCGTGGACAATTTTTCTAGTAAAGAAGAAATGCCAAGAAAACAAGTCAAATCCCATTAAACTATTAAAGAAACCCTAGAAAGCATTAAATGAAATATTGAAGGCAAAAGGACAAGTCGGCCCCACAAGGAAATTGAAGGTAAATCAATCTATATAATTAAGAGGCATGGTCATTTCATTTACACATATCTCATGATCTCTTCTCATCAAGTGTGCAAGTCCCAGTTGCACTTGTTAGTTTCTCTATTTTGAGGTGCACTATCTTTTTGGTGATCTTTTGATTGTGCGTTATCTCTATCTAGGGTTTGCTACCTTTGAGGGATCTTCCTCATACAAGGGAGAACTTCTTTATGTGTTGGGTTTCTTCATTAAATGGTGATGTACTTATTGGATTGAATTCTTCTAAGAAAAGTTGTTGGGTTTCCTCACAAGGTTGGGTTTCCCAGGATAAAATCTTATGTCTTATGTGCATGGATATCTTTCTATGATTCTATTACTTCCGCCACAGTTTATTTTGGTTGAGATTTTCAGTGTGTAATTATTTTATGATAACAATGGCATAAAATTATGTTTGAAATCATAAGGAAATAATTATCAGATTTGAAAATAGAAAACTCAACATGGTATCAGAGCTTTGATGAAATTTGTCACTGCACAGTCCTAGATCTGTTGCTGCACAGTCTTAGATCTGTTGCTGCATAGTCTCATACCTGAACTTTCTATGAAGGTGGTTGGGAATTTATTGGACAACGTTGGGACTAATTTTTTTATGCAGATCAACTCGCCTTTCCCTAGCACATCTATTAGTGCTCTCAGATTGACATTTGGTCAAAGTTGAAATTTTAGGGTTTTTCATGCTTGTTGACATTCTTCAGGTTGTCCTTATTTTTTTGGCTCTTGTTTCAGGTAGGTCACTGTGGAGGAATGATTAGTCACAACACTAGAAAAAAAAATTATTGTCTTTTGTTTTGGATCTTGTTCCAGGAAGGTTACTGTGGAGGAATAAGAGGTCTGAGATGACATTTTCCAGCCATAAAGAGAGGCCATTAAGCCTCATATTTCTGTGATTTATTCCTTGTTTGGGAAGGGACATTGATGGAGCATGCCTAGTAAGGTCGTAGGCTAGTCTTACACCTTGAGAAGACAACAGGTTTAAGGAGTAGACGTTGGACAACAATATTGTTGATTAAGGGAGAACCTGCTCTCTATTGGAGGATAAAAATTACAGAGTTGCATTTGTGGATGGTCAAGTTCTTGTACGACCTAAGAGTTCGAGCATAGACTTAGTAGGAGTGAATGGTGTTTGAGAGGGAGGATTGTACATATTGTTAGGACGTCCAACCCATGCATTGGTACATGACAGTATCAATTTATGTGAGTTATGGCAACATGTACTTGATCACCTGCATTACATGGATTTTCTAGTATTAAGAAGAATGGTTACAAGTATTCCAGAGCTCCAAGCAAAGCATGAGGGTGTTTGAAGGGGATGCAAACTTGGTAAGAATACCAAGGAACTGTATCCGAGCAATTATAGTAGATCCAAAGGGATATTTGATCTAGTGCATTCAAATGTATGTATACCAATGACAATATCATCCTTGGGTGGCTTCTTGTACTATGTGACATTCATTGATGATTTCTCTCGGAATACATGGATATACTTCATGAGGACAAAGGATGAAGTCTTTAAGAGGTTCCAGGATTTCAAGGCTCAGGCATAGAACTTGATGGGGAATAAGATCAAGGTTTTAAGGACATATAATGGAGGAGAGTATACTTCCATTGACTTCATTGATTTCTACAGGGAATTAGGGATCAAGATGGAGTTGAAAGTTCCTTACAACCCTCAACATAATGGTGTTGTGGAAAGGAAGTATAGGTCCATTGTGGAGGTTTTCAAGGCAATGATTCATGATCAGAATCTACCTATGTTCTTATGGGCAGAGGCATCTAGCACAACAACTTATGTTAGGAACAAGAGTCCTCACCAGATATTGGGAGATAAGACTCTCGAGGAGGCATTCACAGGAGTGAAGCCATAGGTCAGCCATTTGAGGATCTTTGGTTGTCCAATATACATCCATGTACCCAAATAGAAAAGGACAAAGTTAGAACCTTCTAGAAATAAGGGTACTTTTATGGGATATAATGAGACTTCGAAGGTCTACAAGATCTACATCCCAAGATAACGTCAAATCGAGGTACTTTTGATGAAGAGGTAGCCTTCATGAGGTATAGAGAGTATATGGAGATTGATAGTGAGGAGCAGGAGGCTCTGTAGGATAAGGATACATATATCTCTAGCCCAATTGTTCATCCTTCAAACTATTAGGAGGATTCAGTAGAGACAGCAAAGCCAATGGATCTACCTAGAGATGTTGCAATGACCAGGAAGAGGCTAACATGGTTGTAATGTCCCCATTTTGGGACATTATAATATTACAACATTTTAGAGTGTTATGCCTACCCTAGTAGCCAGATAGGGGTGACAGAGAGTTCAAGAGATATTGAGGGGTTTATTTGGGCTCGACTTGTATCGTTCATCATCAGGATCCATTCTGCACAACTGGGCTTTGGTTTCATTGCATTCTGATGATTTCCGTAATTTTGAGTTATTATGGGTCATATCTTAATTAAATTCACTAAGAAGGTCATAATGGGCATATTACTTGGAGAAACCTCTTAGTGTAATAGCTCATCAGAATCGAGAAGAAGAGCATTACAAGATAAGATGATGAGAAGTGACTTTCAGTGGCCGGAGAAGCCATCGGGATGGATAAATCACTTTTTAGAGGTAAAATGGTTAATTAATTAATTAATTAAGTGATTTAATCAAGGAATAATAAAATAAAGTAAAAGTCACTTGGAGGGAAAAGGTTAACAATAAATTAGGGTAAAGCAACCTAATTCATTTGCTTTACCCTTCCTTTAGCATAATGAATTAGGTATTTCATCATGCATTATAGTGTCCAATTCAGTGATTGCGCAGCTGAGCCAGTGAGGGCACAAGTGATTGGGAAAGGGTTTGTGCGGCCACTTGAGACAGTTTCATATTTGGTTGATTCCTTCTGACTCATTAGAGAGTTAGCTAGGGCACACCTATTGAGCCACATGTCGTCAGTTTTTTATGGTGGAATCTTTCGGAAAGCGAAAAACAATCATTGAGGGCACAACTCTTGGGGAAGCACATTTGGGGTTCTAGGGGACATTCCGGGTCAGATCCGAGGAATCCCTTCCAACCCATTACAAAGGAGACCGAGACGATCATTTTGAGCTATACATCGTTAGATTCTGTCGGTGGAATCTCTAGGGCGCACTCATTGAGCCCAGGAGGTGCGCAAACCCCCAGGGGTGACATTCGAAGCTTCAGAGGTCGAATCTTCAGTCCGACAGTCGTTAGGATTAGTATAGAGGCCAGGGCACATCTTTTGAGACAATTTCCAGCTCATTCCGACCGGTATCGCCATTGGCGCGAGTTTTCCGGATTCTACAGCAGTTACCACGAGCTACTAAACTGTTTTTAGTCGATCTATCTATGCATGCACAAACCATCACCTGTTCTTCTGGTCACATGTATTTCTTATCTATTATTTTGTATTCCAGTGATGACCCATGAGATCTAATTGACAATTATCATATTTGCTTCCAGTCTTTATTGTATCTCCTACTTTTTCCAGCATTATACACACACACACACACACACACACACACACACACACATATATATATCAATGAGTTGTGTTGTCCTTATTTCGCATGCATTGTTTTATATTGCTAAACACATAATAAACTGGAACACACATGCAAAAACAATCGATCATCTTCACACAGTTACTCAAACGCAGTCAGAAACCTCCAGAGTATCAGATTCGGTAGCCACACCATAGTTCAACAGTAGATATCTAGATCAACTGGATCAAGGATATTACAATGGCTTCATGGCACTTTGCAGGATGCAGAGGGGCATGCAGCTCCCAATGGTACTTTCAGGGAGAGCGAACGACCTCAAAGGTTCTTGAGTTATATGGCATTGCTGAGTCATATCATTGATTCCGAACCTTCCATCTATGAGGAGGCATCAGGCCAACGGGTTTGGAAGGATGCCATGATGGAAGAGTATCAATCCATGATGAAGAATGATGTGCGGGAGATAGTTTCGAGACCAGAGGGGAAGTCAATAGTGACTTCCAAGTGGATCTATAAGATCAAGCATGCAATATATGGAAACATCGAGAAGTACAAAGCGAGGTTTGTGGCGAGAAGATTCCCTCAGAAAGAGAGAATAGACTACGAGGAGACTTTTTCTCTAGTCACCAGGTACACTTCCATTGGGACTATTATTTCTCTTGATTCAGTTATGGGTTGGAGATTACATCAAATGGATGTGAAGACCACGTTCCTCAACGATGTGATTGAGGAGTAAGTGTACATAGAGAAACCTCATGGATTTGTGATACATGGGAAGGAGTCTCATGTTTGCAGATTGAAAAAGGCATTGTACGGACTCAAGTAGGCACCCAGGGCATGGTACTCCAAGATTGATGGATACTTGATGAGTTTGGGCTTCACCAAGAGTGATGTGGATCCAAACCTTTACTACAAGGTTGTTGATGGCAATCCTTTGATCTTGGTGTTGTAAGTTAATGATTTGTTCCTTCCGGGGGAAAAGGGGCTCATTTTTCGGGTGCAAGAGGGAGTTGGCCTCTGACTTTGAGATGAAGGATCTTGGCTTTATGCATTATTTCTTGGGATTGGAGGTGTGGCAGAGACCAGGTGAGATCTTCCTCGGACAAGGGAAGTACATAGTTGAGATCTTGAGCAGATTCAGTATGATGGACTAGAAGTCCATGGCTACACATATGATGACAAATTTGAAGAAGATGAGTGATTCCGCTTCAAATTCAGATTTGGTGGATCCCACTATGTACAAACAACTGATTGGATCCTTGATGTACCTGGTTAACACCATGCCAGATATTTGCTTTGCAGTGAGTACCCTGAGCTAGTTTATGGTTGAGACAAGGCACTACCATTGGGTTGCAACAAAGCTTGTGTTGTGGTACCTATGTGGTACAATTGGATACAGTCTAAGATATGTCTCATGTGGTGAAGTGAGGTTGTAGGGATATACTGATTCTTACTGGGAAGGGAGTGCAGTGGACGGAAAGAAAACCTCAAGGCGTTTCTTCATCTTAGGATCAACTATGATATCTTAGTTTAGCATGAAGCAGACTTCTGTAGCACTCAGTACAACAGAAGCAGATAATATCACAGCCAATGTCGCAAGTCATGAAACAATATGGCTTCAGAAACTTCTTGTAGGACTATTTGATCAGGAGCTAGAGGTGACCTTGATACATTGTGATAATCAAAGTTGTGTCAGGATTTCAGACAATCCAGTATTTCATGACAGGTCAAAGTGCATTGAGATCATATATCACTTCATCTGATACAAGGTACATAAGGGAGTAGTAATGCTCCAATGCATATCCATAGATGAGTAGATTACATACATTCTCACCAATACTCTGTCTAGGACGAAGTTCGTATACTTCAGAGACAAGATTGACATGATGCAAAATGTCTCCCTGACTGAGAGGGAGTGTTGGTGTTTCAACACCGGACAAACATTCTTCCATATTGGTCATCTTGATTTGACCAAGGGAGGATGATACATTCACTCATGGGGCCATGTTGATTTGGCTAGTGGTGAATGGCCCATGATGTTGATGTTTCTACAGTTAGCAACATCAAGCAAGCATTTTCCCAGATTGGTCATGTTGATTCGACCAAGGGAGAATGATACATTCACTCATGGAGCCATGTTGATTTGGCTAGTGGTGAATGGCCTAGGTATAGTCTTTCTCCTAATAGTCATGCTTATTTGACAAGGAGTGATAAATAATAGATATGCTCTCACATGGCCTGCTCCAAGGTGGAGTGATCTATTTTTATAGGGTAGGTTTGACTTATTTACAAGTCTAGTCTAATGTTGAAGATGTAGGCTCAAGAGACCTCTTGTGATGAGGGGCTTCTTGATGAATCTACTCAACATTAGAGCCCTATATTAATTTTACGTGCATGTGAGGAGATGACACATCAACAAGGCTCATGGAAAACTTTTCTAGTAAAGAAGAAATGCTAAGAAGACAAGTGAAAGCCCATTAAACTTTTAAAGAAATCCTGGAAAGCATTAAATGAAATATTGAAGGCAAAAGGACAAGTTGTCCCCACAAGGAAATTGAAGGTGACTTAATCTATATAAATAAGGGGCATGATCATTTCATTTACACATCTCTCACAAGTTCTTCTCATCAAGTGCGCAAGTCCCAATTGTAGTTCGCTAGCCAGTTGTAGTTTCCAATTGCTCTATTTTGAGGTGCACTATCTTTTTGGTGATCTTTTGATGGTGCACTATCTGTGTCTAGGGTTCACTACCTTTGAGGGATATTCCTCATACAAGGGAGAACTTCTTTATGTGTTGGGTTTCTTCATTGAATGGTGATGTGCTTATTGGCTTGAATTCTTCTTAAGAAATTTTGATGGGTTTTCTCCCAAGGTTGGGTTTCCCAGGATAAAATCTTGTGTCTATTGTGCATGTATATCTTTCTATGATTCTATTGTTTCCGTTGCAGTTTATTTTGGTTGAGAATTTCAATGTGTAATTATTCTATGATAACAGGGGCATACAATTCTGTTTGAAATTATAAGGAAATAATTATTAGATCTGAAAATAAAAAATTCAACATTATCTCTATGCCCCATCATTTCTGTGTATGGTGTCGTCTTCTTATTTTCAAGTTCTCTTTGCAGTGCCAAATTGGGAATATAATTCAGACAACACTAAGGATGCAAATAACACCTGGGATTCTCGAGACCATTGGGTTAGCTCTTGTTACACCGGTTGCAGAGAACAATTTCTCCTCTGGATAAGCTCTATTTGCTCCAACACCACCCTAGTCATGTGGCATCACAGTTGTAGTCCTTTTGAATGCACTAATTGCAAGGTGGATAACCTGCAAGAACAAATGCAGAACCAAAAAAATGAAATGGAGTCTCTGGATGCCTCAAATGCCCAACTTACTCGTCAACTGCAGGAGCAAGAGGAGAAAATAAACAAAGAATTGGCCATAGTCTTGTGCATAGTTAACCAACACTCAATACATATTCGTTTCCTTCATAGAAATGCCCAACGACATCTTCCAAATGCTTCAATTCAACAACACCCAGCTCCATCAACAGGTTTGGTTGCCTCTTGCGAAGTCCTGCAACCCACACCACATCAACTTGAACATGATTATCCAAGAACACTCCAGGTGGGGTGGACACAAAGTTAAAGCTTATATAGATCAGGTTTATGCAGTGCAACGCTTTATTTTCGCTATCTTCCTTTGTTAAACTGTATACACGACGGGATAACAATAGTTTTTTTTGTGTATCTAGAAGGAATTCTGAGCCATCTGAAGAAATGTAAGGCTCTCTATCTTCTCAAGGCCTCTAGCCATTTTGAATTTTTGTATCTCATGGTTGTTTTTGCCTATGCACAACTTTTTTTATAATAAAACTCATAATCGTTTCTGTAAAAAAAATGATGTTTGAAGAATGTTTCTCTTTAAGTTTTGTAATATATATCTTATGTTTAACTTATGGTCTCATGCACCAATTTGGTATCACTTAGCAATAACCTTAAAAATAAATTATTATTATTATTACTATTATTATATAAAAATAAATTTTAAATTTTTGTAAGAAATATAAATTTTGTAATGTATGTTTCATTTTTTTATTTTTAAATATATAGCAATGCATGACATTATATTAAACCGTTTTTTTTTTTATTATCATTATCACGACATTTAATATGATTTATCCTTAAAATAAGTATAATTCTATATTATTTTAGAATTATAACTTATTATAAATTATTATAAGATAAGTATATAGCAATGCATGACATTATATTAAACCCTTTTTTTTTATATTATCATTATCACGACATTTAATATGATTTATCCTTAAAATAAGTATAATTCTATATTATTATATAATTATAACTTATTATAAATTATTATAAGATGGTGTATTTTATTATAAATTATAATTACTATAATTCCAAATTAATAAATAATTATTTTTATTCAACACAACTAGCAGTAGCACTAATATATGAAAAGAAATTGCAAAATGTATGAATGGATGGAACCCAATCAATGTCACCCACACTAGGCATATATATATATATATATATATATATATATATATGTTAATGTCATTTTTATGTATTATTTTTAAATTTTATATGATTATTAAATTATCAAAGTATTATAATTTAATGAATAAATTATCATGTGGATATTTTGGGTTTATTTGTTATCAATGTATTTGGAATGAGTATAAATTGTCATTTGCAAAGTATAAAGTAAGTTGATTTTCTATAAATGTTATTTGAACAAGTATTAGCACAACCACATTAGTAAAGTGGTTGATATACGTCGATCGACGTTATTAATTTGGAAAGACGTTGTCTAACTGTTCTATGTTTTGGTCTTTTTCGCCGGAATCCGGCTATATAAATCTATATGAAATCACAATTTTATGTTATTCAAATTGTATTTCTGAATGTAAAATTGGATTTAATGAGTTGAAACCCCCCAACACTCAGATTATACATAAATAACCACTCAGATATGCAGATCCGACAATTTCTCACCAAATTTTAAACAAAATTAAACAAAAAATATCAAAAAACAAAACATATAACAATTAAACTACAACATTTAGAAAAATATATAAATATAAATATAACAATTAAACTACAACATTTGAAAAAATATATAAAAAATGACTCTACATAATACGACGGTGCTACTCCTTTCCATTAAAATATATAAAAAATGACTCTACATAATACGATGGTACTAGTCCTTTCCATTAATATATTCTTCATTAAATTTTTCTACTTAAAGACTTCGTATATGATACTCAAGTTAACAAAAAGACAACTTCACCTTTTCTGCGGCAACACATAACTTTACTTATAATATGATCCACATATGATTTGCTCTTCGATATTTTGGACGTATTGTGTGTATATATATATTAAACTTTTTAAATGTTTTTATTAAATTAATCCTAATTATAATAATAATCATATTTGTATAAATGTTAAATGCTTACTTTGCTTATGATGATTTTGATTATGTTAAATGCTTACTTTGCTTATGATGATTTTGATTGGGGCAATCTTGAGATGATATTGTATCATTTTTTAGAATGCAATACGGTGTAGGAAAAAGAGGTAGGAGAAAGGATTGAATGTTAGAAGCCCATTACTTTGTGCATAACGTGTTTCTCAAAGAGAGAGTTCTATATGTTAGGATTTCAATTCATTGTATATGAGCACACTTGTGTTACATGGACACAAAGAGAGAGTTCTATATGTTAGGATTTCAATTCATTGTATATGAGTACACTAGTGTTATATGGACATATGAACAAAAAGTAGTTTAATTGTTAAATACACATCATCAAGTTCATCTTTGTAAACTTTATTATACCTGCTTTCGGTTCAAGTTCATCTTTGTAAACTTTATTATACCTGCTTTCGGTCGGATATATAGTGATCGATTGTAAGTCAAAGGTTATTGATTTAAATTAATTTTTTATTTATCTAATCATAAACATATACTATCTTTTATTTTAATTATCCATGTTAAAATTAATTGAGTGATATTAAATAATTTTGACTTCAAATTTTAATATAATAACATTATTTATCTAAATATAGATATTTAATATTGTTATTTTTATTGTTCATTTTAAAATTAATTGGGTGATATTAGCTAGGTTAAACAATTTCTTGCTTAAAAGTCTAGAAAAGAACATGTGTTCTAGTTCGATTATACTTTGGAGTGTTTTAAATAGGAGTAATGTGCCACACATTTTATAAATCAATTTATTATACCTTAGAGCATGATATATAGCAATAGATTGCAAATAAAAAATCATTGACTTAAATCAATTATTATAAAAACACACATTTTATTCATCAATTTATTATACCTTAGAGAATGATATATAGCAATAGATTGCAAATAAAAAATCATTGACTTAAATCAATTATTATAAAAACATAATTTTTTTCAAAATATACATAAAATTGACACGTCTACTTTCATTATTCCATTTATTCCATCTTCGTCTCTAGGTACTTTTTAGTGTTAATAGAGATTTAATGATCTTTCATTACTCCATCTGCGTCTCTAGGTATTTTTTACTCTCAATACCAAAGAAGATTTAATGGTATCCATTCCCTTTAAAATATTTACTTATTATAAAAAAAATTATTTTATTTTTATATTCAAATATATTATTTTAATAATTTAAAAGTTAAATAAATTCGAGTTTAATATATTAAATTTTATTTTTATATCCACATATACAAATATATTATTTTAATCATTTAAAAGTAAAATATATTTGAGTTTAATACTTGTATAATGTTTTCCAAAAATATATTTTTCTTTATTATTATTTTTTTTTATAATTTTTTTTTTATTAATTTATAAATTAAAAACATTAATTTTTAATTAATTTAAAATACAGTTGACACAATTAT
>ML821423.1:118584-139606 GCA_009831015.1 Picea engelmannii
ATCAAATTAAAAAAAAAAAAAAACACATTTAAACATCACATTATTTTAAAAATAAAATATCAAAATTAAAAAAAAAACACATTTAAACATCACATTAATTTGTTTAAAGGAAATTTTTAATGTATTTGTTTCAAGGAGATTATAATTTTTAATGTTCCTTTTTTTAATATTATGTATTAAAGTGAATTTTGATCCATAAATAAATAAAATTATAATTATAATATATTACTTTGTAATATATTATAATTTTAATACATTATTTTGCATTGGTGATAATTTCTAATTTTTTTATTTGTAATATATTACTTTGCATTGGTGATAATCTCTAATATTCATGTTGCACATTGTTCATTTTGGTAGTTATTACAAAACATGCACTCTTGTCATAAGATGCTTACTCAAGAATTTTTATTTTCTTAGGGTCATGAAATTCTCTACTATGCCAATAATATTATCTAAAAACTTAAACGACATGTGACTTCTCTTTTACGTTTAAGCTATGCATAAATAATACATTGGGTATTACATAATTACTTTAAGTTTTCTCTTTAGACTATATACAACTACTACATAAATAAATAAAAAAAAACATTTTTAAGAGGCAGGTATATGCAACTTTGCTGCTATTTTCACTTGTTCTTACAGTTGTGGATATGTAAGATGACTATTGTTTAAATTTTATGTTTAAGAAAATAGTTAATCTTTTTTGTTTGGAGTCTCAATTATCAATTTAGTGCGTTTTTATTAGGCACCCTATTTGGATGGACATTCTCTCATTGCAATTGAGCACACAAACAGACACCATAAACTAGACATGAATACATTAAACCTCACTTCTCGAGGTCCATCTTCATTCTCGCAATTGTGGATGTCTAGGTTAATTATTGTTTGGAACTTATGTTTGGAGGAAGTGATCAATCTTCAAGCCAACCCTTTGATTTGTCGGTCAACTTGGGTTAGGCCCATTAGTTAGATGACAATCAACAAGAAGGTTTTTATTTATCAAATTAACTCTGCAAACTAAGGGAGAATTACAAAGTCTA
Source organism: Picea engelmannii (assembly GCA_009831015.1). Lineage (NCBI taxonomy): Eukaryota > Viridiplantae > Streptophyta > Pinopsida > Pinales > Pinaceae > Picea > Picea engelmannii. The sequence continues at coordinate 119,628 of ML821423.1, forward strand.
CTCAATATGTTAATAAATTCTCAAGTAGCAAATACTTGGCGCAAAATTAATACGTTAACACATTCCATTATACATCAATAACAAACTCAAGAATCTCATCAATGGCACATAAAAGAGTTTTATGACTGGAAAAACCTTCATAGGGAATGCAAATTCTATGATATATTAATACCAAAGAAGTTGCAACAAAGCTAACTTTTACAAAGGTAGCAAACCCAAGTTGGGTTTTGCTTGACAAAATTATACTTGAACCCTCACAATAACAACAAAGCTAATGTTTCAAGTGGAACAAAACCCAATGATGAGTGATGCCATTGCACTGTATTGAAACTACTTGAATATGTGCAAAATGTGTGGAACCCCTTCATGGAATCCCTTTCCTCCTTAAACACTAAACTCTAAAAGATATAATTATAGACGTTCCCCTCCTTTAACCATTGACTTGACCACTATTGACTTGCTTGCCCAACCTACGTTGACTTGACAAGGCATTGTCAATGTCAATAAACACTCTTGCATTAACGTGACCTTGGATCAACATCAACAAGATCTTAGTGACATTGACTTATATACCCTTCTAAGTTAGTTGTTGTCAACATTGATAGAAATTCCTAAGTTGATGTTGACATGATCTTGGATCAACACCGATGAACATTTCAATGTTGACATCAATAATATCTTAGTTGACTTTGAATTGCATGTGCTCCCAAGTTGGTTGTCATCAAAGTCGACATACATTCCCTAGTCAATGTTGATGTGATCTTGGATCAACGTCGAAACTAATTTTGATGTCAACAAGATCGTAGTTGGCGTCGATTTACATGCTCTCTCAAGTTGGTCATCATCAACATCATCATCGACAAACATCCCTGAGTTGATGTTGATGTGGTATTTTTAATTGATGTCAACTTGCATGTCTTCCTTATCGGATGCCAATGAACCTTTTGTTGATTTTTTCTACAACTTTGCTTGACCCTTCTTATATGAAACCTCGTGTTGTCTAACTTAAAGCAATTTCCCTAATGTTGATAATGGTTCTTGACAAGGCATCGTAATTTCAATTATGTGCTAATATATTGACTTAGTTTACATTCATAAGCATAAGAACATGAGTAATGAAAAATGATTCATTCATCAAACCCAAGTTTAAAAGCATCTCTTTATCAACTTCACTCTTGCAATACTGGATATATCATTGAGGCTCAATATTGTTTGTCGTATGTTTGAAGTTGTGTGCATTCTACCTGCTAGATGTACAATGTACATAGATAGGTGGCGTCCCCTTGCTTATGCCACCTATCATAATGTTAACGTGCCACATGGAGTTCGACTTTATATCTCTTCGATGTCATTTCACATGGTGCCATCCATTGTATGCTATCTAACAATGTTGGTTATACATCTAATGTTATTACCTGTGCAATTTCAATGTACTATGGGCAATATTTAGCCTTGTCTTATATACACCTATGAATTATCAATTAAATCTCCAACATCGTTTATGCATTAACTTAAATGCTCTCTTTTTGACAACCCTAGCAAGAATATGACAAACTGAAATTTTGATGAATTTGATCAATTTATTACAAAGATCACATTTTTAACATTTTAAATCAATTCACAAAACCATAAAACCCTTAAACCACATTTTTGAAACGATAAGATTACAAGTATATAAATACAACAAAACATGTGTTCTATTTAATTAGGTAGAAGGCTAAACATTTTAGGATTCTTATTTTTTTATTTTGTCATTGTTGAAATACTTTGAGACAATCTTTACCCAAATTACAAGTTTGGATTTATGAATCACTATTTTTAATGCAAAAATAAATTCAACACCCTTAAATACCTCTATTACAATAAAATTATATAGCTTTAACAATTGATATATGTAATTTCATCCATTCAAAATAATTCCTTTTAAATTTCAAACCAAAAATGACAATTGCATACTATTAATTTAGAGTGACGAAAAGATAATAGTCAATGTTCAAGGTAAGCATCCTTGTTATAAGATTTTTTTAATTTTTTTTAATTTTTAGCAATTATCACCCTAATCTCATAATCTAATAGTTGACCAAATCATAATTTTTGATGGTTTAAATTACAATTTTGAATACATAGATAAATCGAACACACTGAAAGCCCCCTAATCTACTAACATTGTGCAATTTCAACAACTGAATTATACAATTCCATCCATTCTTATGAAATTATTGAAAAAGGTTAAAAATTATACTATATTAGAATATGTAAAAATTAACCCAAAAAAATTAAGGTCCACCACCCAACACAATCAAGGCACGCATGTTCCGAGACCTAATCGTGCGGCTGCTAAGAAGTCTACAGGACTAGGGGTATATGAAGTTCTTGGTTAACATTTTTTAATTTCCGTGTTTTACGAGTGCACCTGTTTTATTGGTAGGAGAGGGTGACGTGTCACTTCGGATGCTGAAGTAGAGACCGGGCGCGCTGGGAATCGACCCTGACAAAGATTTCCAGGTCATATACGATTCCTTCTTTCTTCCGTTTTAGGAGGCACTGCTATGTCGCAATTTCCCATAATTAAATCCAGCGTGAAAAAAACGCCCATCGCAAACCAAAAGGTTGACACGACACCACACAGATTGTCCACGTCAGATATCTGGATTGGGGGAACTTGTTTCTTAGCTTCTTTATACACACATTCTCGACGCTTCATTTTGTACTCCTCCCTTCTCCTCCAGAATCCCATAATCAAACCCTCGCGCGTTGTATTTTCGTTGTGTATACTTCGTACTATTACCTACCAGGTGAGCTTCAGATCTGCTTTCATTATATCCATTTTCACAGAGATTGCATCGCGATCCAGAGCTGCATGCTGCTATCCACGCCGATCTATTTTTTTTCTTTGAATTTGGAAAGAATATGCAATTAAATGTCTGGTGTGATTGTAGATTCAAATGCGTTTTTTTGCAGGCGAAGCTAGAAAAATGGTGATTTTTAGCGTAAATAAGAAGGAAACCTCACCTTACGATGGACAAAAACCAGGAACATCTGGCCTCAGGAAGAAGGTAAATTCTTCGCTAATCTCAGGCTCGATTCCGACAACTTGTTTAATTGGCCCTTAATCTTGAGAAGTAGTTCACAAGAGTTATTTTTATGCGGTAAGTTCATTTTTAAAGTAGCGGAGAATGGTGAATTGAATCCCAATGAAAATTCACGAGATGAGAGTGGATTCTGAAATGAATGTCTGTAATACAAACAAATCTCAGTAGTTAATCCTGTTACTATTGCTTCAGAGGCTGAGAAAATTAAACCAGTAAATTTAAATTGCGATGCATTAGATGTTTACATTTGACTCTTAAAGCACTGTGGTGATGCATGAGCGGAGAAGAAATGGCGATGAGTAAGCCAGGTAGTAGTAAACTCTTAGCTATAAGTTTTAGTGTATGTTTAGTAAAAAATCAGGTTTGCTGCATCTTAATGAATACAATTCATGGAAAGCTAATCTGGCTGAGATCTATAAGGAAGAAGGAAAAAGTATGAGATTCAGCAAGATCGAATCGGGGAAGATGAAATTTAAAAGAAATTTGAGAAGTATATTTCGAAAAAAAATGGACGAGGATTCTGGAGATGCGCTTCTCTATTGTTGGATACAATAGGCACATGGTTTTTAGGTTGCTTTGCTGATGAAGTAGCTTTGGTTTAGCCGTTTTGTTCGCGAGCTATACTCTAGTGTCTTTAAACAAAGGCTCAGTTATAGTACTTGGCCCACCTTTGTTATAATTCGACCTGTTTCTGATCATCCACTGCAAAAAAGATTTAATTCTACAACTCCAGTGTCACTACATTTGCAAATACACATATTGATCCAAAGATTAGCTATAGATGTTAGAATCTATTTTTAAACTTAACAGCAAAAAAACTATATCATTAGTCATATATGGTATATCTTCCCCAAATGGCTTCCTTCTGTATACAGGCATAGTTATAAGTTTAGCAGTTGTTTGATTTCTGCTTATGATTTCTAGTTATCCACAATGTAGTTTTTTTTAGCTGTTTGTTGTCAACAGCATCTCGCAAAAGCACCACAACAAATACTATTTACTTTTGGAGTTTATCTAACTGCAAGCCACCATGTAGCAATAGTGCTTGAGCATTTCCAGTCAGATTGCCATTCAAGTTTTTATCACTCTTTGAGTTTGTAAATGAAGATTATTTAACACTGCTATAATAGGGGGCAGTTAAGTCAACATTAGGTTAGAGTCATGTGTAGTTAACGGCATACTTATTTCTTTCACTGAGGTTTCTATATTAACCAGCATAAACTCATTTTAACTCACTGAGAGGGATCAAAAGAAATAGAGACGTAAATGGTGACATATCTACCTGGGATAAACTGGGATAAACCAACTGTGCAGAATTGTAGAATCCACCAACATTAGGACAACATTAGATAAATTATGAACATTTTCGAGACTTATTCCTTAAGATGAAAAAAGAACGATAAGAATGATATCGTTTTCCTAGCAGGTAACCCGTAGGAAAATGGAAATTAACAGGAGGAAATGTCAAATAGAGAGAACTGTTGAAGGAATTGGAAACATAGCACATTGAGTGGAACAAATTTCCTTCACAGCATAAGCACTTGGTAATATGGTTGTGCATGTTGCCAAAGACAAAACTTTGAACTTGACAATTGTAAAGTATATAAGTCGAGCACAAGAGAAAGGATCCTAACTTCCAAGGATCCTAGGTTTTTCCAAATTTAAGTTTGTTATATTGTTTTGGTTCCTTATCCAACTGCTATGCATCTTTATTTACTGTCGTTTTTTAAAATATGACCAGAAATACTCTAAAAATTCATTAAATGAAAAAGTCCTTTAAGATATGGACATGACAAAATAGGTCAATGCATTACATCAAGGGAGCATGTAACGCATCTTTAATCTAATAGACTGTAAGGGTCACAAACCTTGCAGAGAAATAAGTTTAAACATGCCAAATCCTGATCCAACACTTGAACAATATTACCAGTACTTAAGGGATTAGCACAGGACTGTTTAGGCAGTATGAATTTCAAGTATTAATGGAGATATCAGTCCTCAAAGTATGTCTGCCAAGAGTCATTCAAATGAGTGTTTAGACATGCATCCAGAGAGTAAATTTGTTGTTTAAATACCAACAATGAGATAATCCCATGAAAATTTACCATAGAAAACTTGAAACATGAACCATATGAGCTGTTTTAACCAAAAGTTTTCAGCAAACTTAAGCAACTTTGAGGGGTGACGTCAGGCTCATGGAGCAAGTCGTCCAGCCCAAGAGGCATCGATTTGCTTCTTTAAGGTGTATAGACTATGACCTATGCAAAACGTTGCTCAAGTAAAGTGTCCAAACGCCGGTTATGGATTTATTTTGTCAAGATACATGAATGAGCAAATGAAAATCCTTTGAAATTTCCAGCTAACATCCATGAACTAATTCATTCATTTGATTTCAGATCTACCAATGGATTCAACATTAAAAGGTTAGATCTAAGGAATTCTAAGAAAACTTTTAAATGCAACCCACCAAAATAGAAAATGAAGCAAGGGTTAGCACAAATAGATCCAAGCCTAGCTAGATATGAAAATTGAAATCTAGATCTACATTTTTTATGAATTAAACCCTAGATTTGCCTTTAAACAAAGTAAATAAAAGAAAGAAAATTGAAATTTTATGAGAGAAAGAAAATTAAAGACCGATGCCTAAATCCTATTGGGCCATGGGGTCAACCTAGCACTCCTTGAGGCTGTTTTCTTGCAATGAATCTTGGGATTCTAGGCAACCCTAGGGTGTACCTAGCAAATTCCCCCAAGAAGTCTTGGATGTTCCAAGATCTAGATGGTGATAAGAGTGTTTGACTAGCTCTTAAGTAATAAGGGGTAGCCTCTGCACTATCTTAAGGTAGAAGCTGGAAAGCAAATCAAGCTTTGCCAAACTCAATACTCTAGTTTAAGCATAGACAACTAAAGACTATAAGGAAATATCATTACCTTATCAAGCTCTTCCACTATAGCACTTTGCTTCTCTTGTGGCTCCTTGCTAGCTTTCTAAATCCACCTTCACTTGTTATAATAAGACGCTCTTGCTAGATTCCTCACAAGAATTTACTCGAGAAATACTAAGTTAAAACCAATAACGCAGATGAAAATAAGCCAAGCAATTTCTTTATTCTCCAAACTCTAGTTACAAATGACAACAACGCCTTCCTTATGTAGGTGAGGCCTACACAAACCATGGGTTGGCACAATACCATGTGCAAATACAACGTGCATGAGAAACTAGGGGCCAAAACCATGTTCCCAAGTGAAAACCATGGGAAAATACACAAGTAGTTACATCAAAATCCTCAAATGTAGGGACGCCATCATAAAAATAATGAGAATATGACTAATATACCACATGTGTGGTCCATAGGAGCATAGAGAAGTGTGCCCTCAAAATAAACCAACATCCTCATGATCTAGTCAAACAAAGGTCCCAAAAATGAGGTGCCCTCATAACAAGCCCCATGAAGTGAGGGTCTAACAAGTAGGAGGGAAGAATAGTCAACCAAATGAAAGTGCACCCTTCTAGAAGAAGAGAGAAGTGGCACGTGTGACCCAAAGTAAGGTGCCTCATCAAATGTGGATGGTCCATAAGGTAACAACCACCTCAACCACCTGTAACAAACTATAACCTCCTATGACCAAATGTAACCACCTCCTCAACCATCTCAACAAATCCCCACATGTAAGTAAATGAAGTACAATGAGCGCCTTATGTGGAGATAATAGTCCAATTGGGCAGGGATACTCTCCTGGAATAGTCCATGTGGCATCCCTGTCATTGCCTGATGCATTGTCACATATCCAAAGTAGTGACATGTATCCCAATGAAGTATATGGATCTTGAGGCAAGTGGCACGATCCCAAAGTCCATAGATATGGCTATATAGAGGTACATGGGTCCCAATGCAGTGTCACGGATCTCGAGGCATGGTACATGGTTCCCAATGTAGGGCGTCCACTTACAGTGGTGGGTCTAACCCCTTGACAAGTCATTAGGTGATGCACACCAAGCATTTTCTTCTAACAACTTCAAAACACAAGTTAATTTTTACAAATTGCCTAAGTTTTACTATGGGAGGACACTCTTACCCCTTTTACATGTGACAATTCTCAAGACAAAATGTATTTTCTAAATCACTAGGTTAGAGATATATGAAAAAATTGATGGATAACTGATGGAAATGGAAGGGGAATGTCATGTACCAAAGTCATATATGATGATAAAGGTGTTTTTTACTGGTCCAAATAGCTTTCAAGAGCTAGGAATCTTCATTATTTGTATATGTAAGCCTTTAAGAGGGAGCTTTGCTTAAAGTTACCACCTTGGCACTTTATTTATTTCCCCTTTTGATTTTTCTAGCCCCTTTCTTTAGATATGCATTTTTAGCACAAGACTTAGGGGTGTAGGCTTTTTTAATGAGGTGGCATAGCTCTAGCAGACTAGCTTTATTATTTTTTGGGTTTTTATCTTTCATGCTCTTCACCTCTAGCCCCTTTTTTGGCTTTATTTGACTTAGGCTCACATTATTCTTCAATTTGCTTGACTAGACCTTCATGGATGGCATTTGATAAGTCAAACATGAGCGGGGAAATATCTTTTTTACGAGTGAGATGGAAGTGAAAAGGGAAAATGGAAAGTGTTAAGTATGATTAGGATATGGGCTATGCTCACTCAACCAGATCACCACTAGTATGATTAAACCCAAGTTTTGACGACACTTGTTTAAGGATACTTATGTCCCCCATTGTACTACAAGGAAAAAGGTAAAATCATTAGTGTTATGAAGTGTTATTGTATCATACTTTAGTGTTACCACGATCACAGCAAGCTTAGAAGTTATAGCACCATGTCTAAGACTCTAAGTATCAAACCCATACAATGAGAGCATAACCATGTATAATGAAAGCATAGTGCATTTATCAACTGAGGTATGAGGCTAGACAGAATCAATATACCATGGGTGAGGTAGCTGAGTCATCATGTAACTGAGGGAGAATAAGGAAAACATCTGCATCTGAATGACATGAGAAAGAGATCTCATGGGAGCTAGAACATGCCACACCAGTTGATTGGGTGGCTCTAGGATTGTTACCCCTGAAGGGGCAACAAGCTGCACAATAGAAAATGCACCTGTTCAACAAGCACAAGGTGAGCTAATCCATTGTGTTTTGTCGACAAATTCTGCAATCATGCTTTGTGGGCCCCCCTTGCCTGTGATTGATGCCTTTGTGACACCTTCTTAAATACAAGTGTACTAAATTACAAGTGTACTAAATTATAGTTGCATGCCCTTGCAAAGGATTTTGTTCCATTTTAATACGACTTCTTATGTAAAAGATAAGTAAAAAAGTGTCTCTGTAATGATTCCACAGTGACAACAATTGTGAGACAAGGGTGGTTTGTGAAGTACTATACGCATGAAAAGCTTTGCTAATTAGTTAGAGGTGATTGTGTGCTTTGTGGATGTCCTTGCTTGTGATTATTGTCTTTGTGATGCCTTCTCAAATAAAAGCTTACTAAATACAGTGGCATATCAGTTGTTGAGGATTTAGGCTTTAGCTCCATGTTTATATGATCACATGAACCTTCACATTATATAACAAAACCTGATTTGTTGGGTCATAGATTCTGTGTGGACTATGATATGGGTTTGACTTGTTCGACATTCTTCCTAGGTTGGCTCATTAGAAAATTAAGTATGAGCCATTTTGTTTCCCTTTTCCTCATTATCAATAGGCAATTCTTGATTAATCTGTAATATCCCCAATAGAGCTAGGCTAGGGTATTCAAGCTTGCTGTCCAATTATGTTTGCTTTATCAATAGTACGTTGGTTGACGACTTTTAACAAACAATTTGCTGGTATTCTTAACAGAGATATTTCATCAAACATATAGCATGCAACACATGTACACATGTGATAGAAGTGAAAGCGTTGGCATTTTATTATGGTGGAGTCTTGGTACACACAGCAGTAAAACTCTAGTGGCTGCTACAGCAGCTTTATTAAACAGAAAACACTACAAAACTCAAACTGAAACCTGGAGTTGATGCCAATGTATCCTCAATAGTGCTGCAGGTCTGCTCCAAGACCCTCTCGATCCTCTAAATGGCCAGAACTGACTGCTGCCCTTCTTCCCAAGCTCCACGAGTCTGCCAAAGGCCCGCGACCTTCCTTCTATTCCCCTGGCGGCTCATCCTATGGGGCTCTCGGCCCTCTCTACTCCCGTGCGTCACAACAAAGGAGCCCGCAACCCCCTTTTACCTTCACGGCCTGCAAAAATAGAGGGAGACGGCTCCCTCAAGATACCCGCAACCTCCTCCTGTCACTCAGTTCTGCAAAAAGAAAAGAGTTCAGCCCTCGCTAGAAGCCTCGAACGCTCCACAAGCCCCACGGTTTCTTCAAGTGACCACAACCCAACAAAGGGAGGGATCGACCCTCCAATCAGCCTCCTAGTGTCACGACCCTACACAAAAAGATGAATCGGCCCTCAAAGCAGCTCCACAAATCTCCCAAGTAAATCGCTGCAACCTCTAATTGAAGAAGAAGTCGCAAGATGACTCCAATGGAAATCCTAGATGGATTCCCTCTTTGTCTAGCTAGGGTGGATATTGCACCACCGAAACCAAACTAGCAATGGAAGGGTTTTTCCAAACCCTAACAAAAACTTGTCTCTCAAGAGCACTCCAAATAAGAGATCAAATCATCATGAGGAAGGTGAAGTGCTACCCTTCCTTTATACTTCTCCAAACCCCTTCTAGATCTTTCCCTGTTGACTTTATCCACTTGATCCTTATTTCCCCTTTTCTTTTCATTTAATTACCCTTTTTAATGTCGGAAAGTGCTTAATTGGCTTTTAAGACATCCTCGGATGCGGCCAGGCTGACGTAAACTCACAAGGTCGCTCTGACTGCAGAGTGCGGAGTAGGGGAATCCAAAAATGGGGACATTACAACCCTCCCTTCCCAAAGATTGCTTGTCTTCAAGCAATGCCACACAACTTGACGCTCCATCGGCGGAACCAGATTGAAAATGATACCAGGGTCCCAAACCACCCTAGAGGATGTGAAGCATCCTCCACTCAACGCGTGGTCCGACAGGGTACTGACATAAGAAACCTCCTGAATACTGCCGATAAGTAGAACAACTTGGTAATATCAAAATCCCAAGGTCCCAAGCTAATCTCAGGAAGGGACCACCATGCTGACATTGCGCCACTCTGATCATAATTGTCTGACAGTCATGTCCAATTTACATTCTCCTCTCTTGGAACTCCAAGCTGAAATACCAGTAAGGGCTGAACCTACCACCATGAATAGTGGCTTGCATATGCATCCAGGTGAAGTCACGGTCTGCAAATCCAATGTCATATTCGATCTTGAATATCATAAAAGGAAGTCTATCCTGATCACTGGCAATGACTCCGAGTTGCTCATGGACTCTAAACATCTCTCCTCTAGATAACTCTGTCACCTCTAAAGAAATCACTGGAAAGTGCATGAACTAGTCATAAATGGGCAAGGATTGCATCAATCTTGCTAGATGAGTGTGCCCTAGCCTACTCTACTGACAAGTCGTACACTCCTCCATATCGTTCGCAAATTTCCTCCCTGCAAACCTCTCTCGGACCCGCCTGTAAGTGGTAAAGTCACTGTTGCCGCCTTATACACACCTGGGAGACGTGGAAGAAATCTTCAATCCACTCGGTGTGTCCTTGGGGGCAAGTGAGAGTTAAGGTGCTGTCACCTAATCCTCAACTCTTCCATCTAGGCTAACTCTTAGCGAAGCCAAGGGGGGTAATCCCTAACAAATATACTAAGGCTTGAACTAAACTAAGTGCAAATAAATCTAGGAGTTTATTCTTTCAACAATCAACCATAAATTGAAAATACACAAATCAATTATTCACAACGATATAAACATTAAGTATGTACTCACATAAAGGATACTTAGACACAGTTGTTAGATGCACGTAAAATCAAAATTGCTTCAAGTAAATAACTGAAAAGTAAATGAAGCATATGGCTTTGCAAAATGTGTAATATGAGACCAGTGCCTTAAAGGTAATCGTGGGCAATGTAGTTCGTGTATTTTATTAAGGTAAATTGATGTTGAGTTAATGAGAGTGTTTGGCCTCCTTGGAGGTTAGCTCTTTGTTTGGAAATTTGCAGAGAGTTTACCGAAACTCAAATGGTCTCTCCAGTAAACTCACTCAAAGTGTTGGATGTCCAAAACGGGTGGGAAGCCAGGTCCCAAGAGGGCCCACCTTACTTCGTAGATCACTTTAAGGCGTTTTCCCGCGCATTAAGCTAACTACTTTAGAGATTTCCCTAATTATTCTATCATCACTGACCAACTTAGCGTGTATAAAACTTACTCCCAGCAGATCGAGACTAGCTCGCAATTGGAAGGGTCAGGAACCGCACTGAGAGCTGAGGGGAGTTGTTTATTTTAAACAAGAAAATCAAATGCTGAAATTGAAATGTTTTCTAATTACTAATGTCTTCACTGACCAACCTTTTTTGTATTAGGAACATTTATTGCTTTAAGTAATAATTCCTTTTGTGAAGGAATTTTTAGAAGGTCTGATACTAGAACCAATATTTTAGCATTCGAAATCCAACTACCTAAATCAATAGATAGATCAGCAACTGGAGGAGGATTAGTTACCTTGGGAAAGTTTGCTTGAGACTTGCTTGCACCATCTCTCCCTGTTCTCTAGTAGACTATTCCCTTATGCCTGGCCATCTCTAGGATCTACTCGTTTGTGGGCTTGTGTCCATATAGCTTGGTGACATTATCATACTCTTCAACCACTTCTTTTGTTTGCTCACACCTTTCTTGCATTTTAAGCCAATAATCCATTGACTAAGGGTGAGTTTCTCCAAAGTTATGTATGTGGTTAGAGCTTCTTGATTGCCCCACAAAGTTGTTTGTTGGAGGGAGACCTTGCTCATTTATTTGACAAAATACTGGACAAGTGGACTCTTCGTGAAAGTCTTCACATGCTCTACAAAAAGGTGGTATGTCCTCATTTACCACATTATTAGACTCTAATTGATTTGGTGGCCTTTGCTCTTGTTGAGGACTTTTCTTTTGCCATCTTTCATTACCAGGCCTCGGTTGGAATCTGTTATTATGATTTTGGGACCTCTCCATGACTATCAACCTATTCTGCAATGCACTAAGTTGGGTAGTGTGAGTTGCCTCCATTCTTTTAGCCATCTCTGTTATGGCCTTTAAAGGGTCATAGGATGGATCTTTATTATCTGGAACTGTTGCTTTCTCTTTATGATTTGACTGTCTTGAAAAACTGCCTCTTGTGAATCTTGGAAGGTTCGAATTTCCTGATGCTTGCATGTTTTTATCAATTTTGTTAGTAGTTTCTTGAGCTGTTTTGAGGTCGGTGGGTTCTTTATCTCTTAGTTGATATCTCATCTCACCACCAAATGCCTTAATGTAGTAGATCAAGATAGCACTCTCAGGAGGTTTGATGTTTGTGTGCATAATTGAAACTAGTTCGTTGAACCTTTTGTTGACTTGTCCATGGTTTCATTTTCGTTTTTCTTCATTGTGTTAAGGGCCGCCAAAAGATGACGATGATCTCTCTTCTCCCCCCACTTTGCAGTAAAGGCATCAATGAGCTCCTTCAAAGTTTTGAAAGAATTATTTGGCATGTCTTCATACCAGTCTGAAGCATCGTCTTCTAAGGAAAGAACAAATAACTTCATTTTGACATCTTCATAATCATGTGCAACACACCATTTATTTATACATCTCATGAATGATTTGACATGCATTTTGGCAGAAATGACATTATTACCTTGGAAACTAGGAAGTTTTTCAATTGCCTTTTCCGGAATAGCATGCGGATAATTATTTATTGCACGAAAATCATATGGAGCATATATAGCCATTTTTGAAGTAAAACTATTATTAGCAAAAAGCAGGTGAATATCATAAATGGACTCTGTTCCTAAATGACTAAGTACTCTACGATAAGAGGCTTTGGCTAACCTCCTTCGATAAACCTTTTTAGGTTCAGGAATGAAGTTAAGTAGGCCTTATGAGTTCCTCCTTGTAGAATACTTAGTTAAATTGGAATTAAGTGGAGTCGCCAGATGGTTGAGTCTATTTTTGATAAACTACAAGCATAAAAAACTAAGTAAAACAAAAAGGAAAACAAGTCGTGTTCCGGGAATAGAAAGATTTATCCACGGCAACGACGCCAAAATGTTGCCGCCTTATACACACTTGGAAGATGTGGAAGAAATCTTCAATCCACTCAGTGTGTCCTTGGGGGCAAGTGAGAGTTAAGGTGCTGTCATCTAATCCTCAACTCCTCCGTCTAGGCTAGCTCCTAGCGAAGCCAAGGGGGGTAGTCCCTAACAAATATACTAAGGCTTGAACTAAACTAAGTGCAAAACATAAATCTAGGAGTTTATTCTTTCAACAATCAACCATAAATTGAAAATAAACAAATCAATTATTCACCACTGACATTTAATGGAACTGACATTTAATCAAGAGCACCAAGCCCTTTATGTACCTCGATCTTGGTGGCATTGATTATTGAACTCTTATGTCATGACCCTAGTAAAAATGTACCCTTCACTCCAGTATTAACTCTTCTGTTGAACTCTTCTCTTTGTCATTGTGTTAGGTGACTTAGTGGTGTATGTGCACACCAACCTCCGTCTTATTTTCATGCAAAGAGAAGAATAGTTGACGGGAAAGACAAAGATGTGGGATGTGTTTCCTGATGATATGGGTTTGGACAACAGTGTTGAGTTGGCATTAGCCAATTTGGATCTTAATGAACCGGTGTTGGAGCCGGTCACTTTTGATGATGGTGATCCTCTCGAGGGGTCATCCTCCACACCAGTAGATGCACATATTCCATTGGATATAGAGGAGGAGGAGCTGGGTGGAGGAGAGAGCACTGTTAATGATGCTAATCTTGACGATTATGACATGGAGGACTACTTACAGTCGCGATTCATGAACTATGAGATTCTTCTGTCTATGGTTCTATTATCTACCCTATGGCTATTTTTTATTTTCCATTGGTATTCCCACCTATAGTATCAGTGACTTTGACTCAGTATCTATGTACGTTGTAATACATTTTGATTTTGATGACTTAATGAGATTGAGAATGCTGCAACTTATGTTTCTAATTCTTGTGTGTTAAGTGTTTGTCATTTGATCATCATTGATGTTACAATGTATTATGTAACATGTTTTGTATCATGTAAATCTTGTAGTTTCTAACAAAATATGAATCTTTATGTCTACATTTCATTTTTGTATGTGTAATTTTCAAATTTTTTTCACATATATATAAAAACGTGTCCTTCATGTCCTATTTCCGGGTCACCGTGTCACGTGTTGGACACTCGTATTTTCGTGTCCTTCGTGTTCTGTGTCATCATGTCAGGTGACTTAGCCTCATAGGTGTGTTGCTCCAGAAAAGACACCTCCCCACAACTTTGTGTACTTCTTGTTTCTCCTTTTTTTTTAATCATTGATCGGATGTGCCCAATCTTTGGTTCTTGGGACAAAGAAAGGTGAGGTCCTCATAGAAGGTGAATTTGTAGAGACCCTCTCACCGCTTTGAGTCCCAAATATACTTGTGGTTCTTGAGGATCTGGCCATTCTGTCGGTGGCAAGTTCAACTTTGGTAGCGGCTATGTTTTCCTTCTTTTTATCCTTTTCATAAATAGCATTGTGGGCAGCTCACATAATCTTTGGGGTTGATGCATTAAATATCCCAACATCATGCCCTGTGGGTCTAGCCAAGTGGTTATTCAATTGGCTAACACCTTCTATCATGGGCTGCCCACACAGTTTACAAGACAATCTTTGTTGGTTTGTCCCATCTTAAGGTTCACTATACTGCCAAAATGGGTCCAAAGGCTTCGACATATTGGCAAGGCAATACTCAACTTCCAACTTCAAACCCAGGGCAAAAGAAAATGAAAAAATGAACATCAAACATTGCTGGAAAAAAAACCAGCCTGCTGGTAAAACAAAATTAGATCTATAAATTGTTCTATGAGCCATGAAAATGATAATAAGAGCAAGCAACATGCACTTTGACAACCTTGCATAGCTCTAGAAATACCTGGAATTTGAGAATATGAAAACCATAGGTAGATAGGAATTGAAAACTAGTTAAGAGGGTGGAATTTGAAGAAATACCTAGGATCTGAGAATATGAAAACTGTAGGTACATAGGAATTGATCCCTGCTCCAATAAAAAACTTTAATGGTGATGAGAACAATGGTTTGGCCCGCCTAAGATTGGTTGTCGATGATGGTAAACACTTTCCTGTTGAAATGTGAGCAGCTGCAGAGGATATTTTCCTCTGCAGCTGACTTGGGAAAGTCGGCCTCTAAGCAGCCCTCCTCTAAACCGCCCTAGCTAGGTCGGCCCTAACTTAGCTATGTCAGCCCTACCCTAGCCTAGGTCGGCCCTACCCTAGGGGGTGGCCTATCCTATATAAAGGAAGGGGAGGCACCCCTCATTCCTATCAGATCTTTCACTAAGAAGGCAGCAGCACTGAGGCAAGCTAATACTGTTCTGAGGCAGCACACAGAAGGCAGAATAAATCTGTTCTGAGGCAGCAGCTAAGAGGCAGAGTAAATCTGGATTAAGACAGCAGCTAGAAGGCTGATAACTCTGTTTTGGAGCAGCAGCTAGGAGGCCTATTCAGAGGCACATTAATTCTGTTCTAAGGCAGATTTCAGAGCAGATCTGAGGCAGCCATTAACCCTGGTCTGAGGCAGACTACAGGGCAGCCTTAAAGGGTAGATTTGTGACAGCAGCAAGTGAACAACAAAAGCTACAGGTCTGGGTAGAGGCTGAGAGGAGTTTGAAGACGCAGAATCAGCAGTAAGTGCTATTGACTTATCTCTCTCAAAAAGAGAAGTCTTGTACTGTCATTGTACTTGCTTGACTGATAAATATATCACAAGAAGTTTTGCTGGGTTTTCTTCCCCTTGAGGGTTTCCCAGGATAAATAGGCACTCTGTGAATGTCTTTATTTCTGTGATCCTTATGCTTCAGTTAATGTTCTAGTTAATTATTAAAGGTTAAAGAGCACTACTGTGAACTGTTGTTATCTGTTTAAGCTTGAAAAAATTAACATTCCCTCTCATTCCCTAACAGCTGCAAAGACAAATGAGAAGAAAAACCAAAATCGGCCCAAGAGTGTGATGATTCTTCACCCAAAACTTATTCCCATGGAGGTATTGCCTTGATTTGGCCAATGCATGTAGGATAACCAACATATCTTTACCATATTTACTCTTAATGTCTGTCCTCAAGGGTGAGTTTTTATTTTTGCATCGAGATTAGCGAGATGCATCTACAGCCCAGGTAGATGTGTCACGTCTATAATGCTAATAAACTAAATTTAAAAAAATGAGGTCTGTAGAAAAGGAAAAATTAAAAAAAGAAACATAACAATAATAAGATGTCTCCATAATAAGAATAAATTACAAAACACCCTACCCGTACCCGACCATAATAATTATAAAATAAATTAGCATAGATCCATCTTAACCTAAGTCACATGGTTCGGGTTTGGCAATAATTAGGTTCGAATTTGAATTTTTTGATGAGGTTCTCCATTAGGTTCATCTATATACATTCTCTCTCTCTCTCTCTCTCTACACACACACAAAAAAAAACACCTTTAAAATGAAATATAACATAAAATAGTAAGAAATCAACGTCAATAAACATAAATATGTTATGATTGACATGGAAACTGTGAGGATAGATTACGAGCTTGTTCTGTGACACGAGGTTACGAGCTTGATCTGCGGACTCGGTCAACAGCCATGAGGTTCAACAAACCTCAATGAACCCCAAAATTTTTTCAAGGTTTGCTGAATTTCGAACTTCAACCAACGTTGTGACATAGATCTTAATCCCATCTTTTAAGCATTGATATGTTTTCTCTTAAATTTCTTTTTGATCCCTCTTGGTGCTTAATAGATACAGGCTTAAGATGGATGTATGCTGGTTATATGCCAAGGGTTTTCCTTCCAGTGTGAGGATGACTAACAGCAATGCTTGAGGTATTACTTCAATCAAGATAGTAAAAAAATGGTGCTGTGAGTAATGTAGCTGTTGTAATTGCAACTTTTAGTTGTTAGAACTATGTTTGGTCTCATCAGACTATTTTAAGGCATACTTCTTACACCACAACATGGAGAAGCAAGACATGAGTAATTTAGATATTGCCCTGTTATTCTTAAGGATCCATGGAGATGTTACTTTGGGGTTGGCTAGTTGAGGATGTCCTCAATTTTGGCTGGATCAATCTGGATTCCTTTAGGAGAGATGATGTTCTCGATGGTCTAGAGGTTGCTTGCTGAATGAAGTTTTTTGATTGTTTAGCATAGTATTAGTTTTCTTCCCGGATTTATAGAACAATATGGAGATGTTGGAGGTGGTTAGTCTATTAATAACACAATGAGATGCGAACCACCTCTAATCTGGGACAGGAGAACCTTTTCCTTGTGATTGCATTGATTGCTGTACAAGTGAAAGTTGAAAAACCATGGAAGAAAAACTGAAAGATCATAATTTTCTTCTCATCGTTCACAACTGTTTTTGCCAACAAATTAGGGAAAGGATTGGCACCCTTGATTATGCTATTGTTTGCTGAAAAATGATTTGCCTTATAAATATTGGTGGCTTGACTAATGTGCTTATATTTACAGACTTGATTTTCATTTTAACTACTTTCTGTGCATTGTTTGTTTGAACCATTCAATTTGTACCATATCCTTATATGTATTGCCTCACAGAGATAATTCAAATATTTGCTTATTTAGTCACAATGCATAAAATTCAGTAAAGTTTTCACTGATAAAAAAGAGAATATTCAAAAAACTCAATGAAACTTTTGTAAATGAAGCAGTGGAGAAGTATAAAAATGCAGTTTTTTGCTTCTTTGTCATATTGTAATGTGCAGCCACTTCAGTCAACTGTCAGAGAAATACTCTGCCCATCCTTTAGTTGGTCAGAATATCTGTTTGGTGTTTTCTACCTTTTCATAACTGTACTTGCTTTGTGTTTCCTCAGAATTAGATATTCTTCTGAGCTCCCATGGAGCCAGTATCTCATACACATGCTGCTTCTTATGGCTCTCCGTACACTTTTGTTCCAGCATGCCACATTTAGTTTTCAATTTTTTATATGCCATTTCATATATGTTGGCTATCCATCACAAGCCATTGCTTCTTTGCCCTGTCCGTCTTCTTATATCTAGAATTCTATTGACATAAGTTTTTAGTTCAGGCTATAATTTTTCGGTTCTTATTTTCAGGTCACAGTCTTCAAGCAACAGAATTACTTGCACAATTTTGTTCAAGCAACTTTCGATGCACTGTCAGTGGAGAAAATAAAAGGCAAGCACGTTCATTTATTATTTGATATGGAGAGCATACAAGTGCCTTGAATTTGTTAGGTTATGATGTAATCTCTATCTTCCCCATCTGCTATTCAGATTAGAACTTATATCGGATTTTACTAATTACCTACTTTTTATTTCTTATCTCAGATAATATCCCACCTCAATACCTTCCTGTTTTGCTGATTGCATAAATAACCATCTGCGATGGTTGTTTTGGAGCATTCATTTTTATAGCTCGTGTTAGTTATACTTGGGATGCTTTTTGAAGTATCCCCTCCAACATTCAACTTGTAGTTGAACTGATTTACATATCCGCAAGGCAAAACTCTGGCAAGCGATCTCTAGGATTTATCAGATTTGTAGGTTCCTTGTCCTAGTATGACAGGCGCATTTATCATCAAAGGGAAATACGTCAATCTAAATCCTTTTGGCCAAGCATAATTGTTGCAAACCATCGACCTACCAGAAGCTTATACATGCATGAACATGCACAACCGTTATTTGCTTAACTATATTCTATTTGATTTTAAGCTGAAGTAGTGCTCATTACTACGGTATCATTCAATAAGCTTTCATGTATTCCTTGCAATCTTCTGAATCAGTATAGCAGCTAACTGTGTAGGTTTGGGTGATATTTACTAATTGTCTGTCTGAGACTTGCTGGAAAGGGGTATTCTTTTAATGGATCAGCCCTGTGAGATCAACGTTTATTGTGGTAGCAGCGTTTTGCTAGTTTCTGCTATTCTTTCTTGGCTTAATAACATATTTGGTTTATAACTTAGCTTCATTTAAAAATTAACAGGCCCTATTTGGCATTCATGAAACAAATGTAACTTTATCAAGCAATTACGCAGAGAAGGGTTCCTTACATACCAATCTTGAAGCCATAAAAGCAATTGTAAAACATCAGCGATTAGTAATTTACAGTAAGTTATTCATTTATGATATGTCAGAATACCCTCTTAAACTAGGTCCTATTTTTTCCACAATGGTCATATTTCTGAACCTGGTTGCTTTCATATTTCTATTTCAAGCAAGTTTGCCTATTTGATCAGCTTATGCCTGTCATCTTTTGCCAGGTTGAAACTTATGAATTTTGTCCTTTGATGTGTTCATAAGTGATGCACAATAGTAGGCAAGGGTCCCAATTCAGGGCTCCGCATGCTGGTCTAAAACCTCACAGGATATTGCAGTAAATGGAAATAATTACAAGACAGAAATATAATTAACAACAGAATGCTCACAATGGTCTACACACTTTATTATTAATAGGATTACATTTGGATTACATAACGGATTTTCCCTTAGGCTTTCACAAATCCTCACAGCCTCTCCAGATACAATTCACAGTCTTTGCAGATCAAATTCTCACAGTGCTCTGCTCCTCTTGGACGACTTCTCTCATGGCCGCAATATGCCTTTCTCACAAACAGTCATTTTCTTTTGTACTCGGACTTTGGCATCA
>ML821423.1:145633-169746 GCA_009831015.1 Picea engelmannii
TTTTCTAAAAATCTGATAAATCGGTATCCGTCCCTGTATCCATATGCGTATCAGTATCCTACTAGTTTAGAATTGCCATTGATGATTGGACATTAGTTCTAGAAGGGAAGTTCTGTGGACTGACTCATCTGATGCCAAGACACAGCTGCCAAAGCAATTGAAACAGTTTAAAATCTCAAGAGAGATAAAGGCCAACAACTGCTTCTACAAAATATGGCTGCATGTAGGTTTAGCAGGCTATGACTGTATTAACTCAGCTAGAGAGGAATCTTGTTGACAACGGGACATGAATTCTGCTCATAGAGCAGCAGATGGGGGGGCTACCTGTAGTTATTTAGAACGGGCTTGGTTTGATTGTTATGGGCTCTAAATTCCAAGGGCAGGAGTTAATTTAATTCTCGAGTGTTTCCCAGATTATTGGATGAGAGGAATCTACTAGCAGTCCAAGGCAGCTACAATTTTAAGTAAACTTCAAATCACTCATCTAACTTTGTCTGTATACAGGTACTATAGCTAGGCACTATTCTGTTTGTGTTTTGGCTGTATTTCGTTTCTATCCAATGGGAACGTCTAAATCCAAAGCAGATACTAGAAATATTATGAATTTGACACCATTCTACCACAGGAAAAGTCTATCTGGTAGGTCAGGCTACGCTTCCTATACGAATATCCTTGATCCAAGAAAGAAATCTAATTAATCAATCCAATAGTAAGGCATGAGGGAAAGGACTGGGGTTGCCCAGGAGGGTAACACAGTCTGTCCCACCCTATCCATATCTGAAATATTGAGGTGGAAATTGACAACACACGGTTATCTCATTAATGAAGCAATTCACTAAAGACTCCTTGGTCTATAAGGTAAGTATTCTCGTGATTTATTGATCGATAAGGTAAGTATGAGAATGACTCCCAGGTTTATCAGATCATTCTTCAAACGGACTCCCTCAAAAAAGTATCAATATCTCCATATTAACTTACATTTTATCAATGATCTAGTGTGATCTTATATCGTATGGTCACTGTTTTCGTACCTTGCAACACCTTTCAATCCAGAGCTGAAGTATGGAATGGCTTCAACTGCATTTGCTGCAATTATGGCAACAGAATCTGATGGAGTCACAAAAAACCTGAGGACATAGTATAAACACACATCTGAGTTCCTTCTATGAGGTTTACCATGGCCAACATTAGCTTAAACTGAAATCAAGCAGCAGAGATCAATTCAAAAAATAATTGCCACCTCTTGCCAAGAATCATATTACGATCTGCATCACCATCAGCAGCAGCACCAAACTCTGGTGGTTCTGAACCAGGAGCTTGTTTACCCAATCCCATCCGTGCAACCAATTCCTTGGCATATGTTAAATTTGGGTCTGGATGACCTCCTCCAAAATCATCCTGCTCACTTAACAAGTCTGAATGTAAATGGCACTCGTACATAGACAAGGAATGTGCATCTAAGCTGTAGACAAAATATAAGTGTTCCAATGTTTGTAAAAAGAAAAAGTATATACTGTAGGATACTTTTACAGGTGTGTAGATTTCCAGTATCAAAACACAATGAAAGTGCACAATTCCAGAGACTGATGATAATCAACCATTTCTATTTAAAAGCATATGACCTTTGGAGTGCAATTTAATAATGAGCTCTCACTGGCAGACAGCTCCTCCACAAAAATCCTTTTGGCATATATCCCAGCCACTCCATGAAGTGCATCATAACTGACGCACAGAGCACCAGACAAAACAAATATTAGCTAGAGCTTCTGAAGATGAAATTTAATTATGCTCTCCAGAGTTCCATTGATGAAAATTCTTAAATAAACGAAGTCCAAGTATTGCTCCAGAGGATCTACATTGTGACTTGAAATCACACCAAATTATAAGAGATTTATATATCTATATTTTTCCCTAGACATTATAATTACCAGAACGTGAATTTGGGGCATGTAAGCAGCTTTTGGATAGCTTCAAAGTCAAATATAGTCCTGGAACACAATTCAAAGGAAACCAGTAAGTTCAATCAACGATTCAACACTGATAAACAACATATCTGGTTCAGTATTCCATAAGTTGGCTCTTTCCCTCCCACCAGTTTTTTTTGTTTCATTTTCATTAAATTTACAGATCTCTTCTTGCATTTTGATACAAAGTGCTAAATCCAGAACATATGCATATCAGTTGCACTCATACATTTAATTTTACAACAGGTACAGTAAAGGACCACTAACATGTATAAAAACAAATCCTTCCTAAAGCTACTAATCAGTTCCAACTTCCTCTATATTATTGTATATTGAAATAGGCTATTTCAGACAGGGAAAATGGATAATAAATTAAAATTAGTGAGATTTTGCCCACACCCTCTAATATAACATTTCCCGTGCTCTAATCTATGAATCCAACTAACCTACCTTGAATTTACCATACCTAGAATTAACTCAGAGCTACTCAATGTTGTTTAGCATGTAAATGTAATAACGCAATTGAAAATCAAAATCAGTGTTACCAACATCGCGATAATATCGCGATGTTGGCGATAATATCGCCAAAATGGAGGTTGGTGATATTATCGCCGAAAATATCGCGATAATATCACGCTATTTACCAAAATAGCACGATATTATCGCGCTACGAACTAAAATGTCGCAGGCATGCGGAAAGGGCCGGAAATAAAGCCGGTTTTTGGTTTTTTTCAAGTCATTTTGCAATTAGACTGTGGGGTTTGGAAACCAAAGGAGGAAGAGAGGAGTTTGCCTTCAACCAAGGAAGACGAAAATATCACAAAATGTCGTAAGAACGAAAAAAATACAAAAATATTCATTTTTTTTCAAATTTTTAAATATCTAAAGCATCAACAACATAAAATAAATGCATTTCCACATAAATATGAAAAGAGAACTGATATTGGATCCGTTTTCACTTGTGGGATTTGTTCCATGTCTTGGTTGGTGTGGATGAATGGTAGGAATCACCAATGGATGGATGGATGTCCATTCGGGAACCATTTCCAACCACTCGAAATGATTCTGGCATACAGTCAAAACCAGGGAAAAAAGGGCACTAACCTCTATTTTCTTGAGCATAGGAGAACGAAAAATGAGGGGCCCACGAAGGATTTAATGCCATGGATGTTCATAAGATCACAATAATGCCATAACAAATAGAGGCATATCAAAATAATCAAACATGGGATGCATTGTTCCTCTGAATGTGTTAGATCTGAGATCCTTCTGGATCTACGACTCTTGTTTGAACAAAAGATCCCTTCTCCTGCAAATACCCTTAAGCTAATGATATATGTAAGTACATACCTCTGACAGTATCGGCAGGTAGTGGCACCATCTGGCAGCAGCGACAAACGAACCTTTAAAACTTCAAAGGTGCTTCAACTTGTAATTTAAAGGTAGATGGAGATTTGCTAGGGTAAGGCACACTAGGACAATAAAAAATCAGTCCCAACGCTTCACACAAACTTTCACTGCAACTGGTGCTGCAACAACAACTGGCATGAAGGAACTGGAACTACAACTGCAATTGATACTGCAACTGCAACTGGTACTGCAACTAGTATTGTAACTGCAACTGCAATTGCAAACTTAGGGTTTATGAGGAAACCCTAATTTCTCAAACTTCAAATTTCGAAATTCTGATCCAGGGACTAGGTGCGCCCTCCTAGGGCGAGCTCCTAGATGGTCTTAATTTTCCCAACATCCTCCAACAAAGTGGATGACGTCACCTTTTAGGGTTTATGCAGAAACCCTAGTATGAATAAACACTAGTTAACTCAATGTATGCACCTCGTAGACTCCTCCATGTGCCAACTCACTCCTAACTAATGCAGGCGCCCCCAATCCACACTAGATGACTCATATATGTGCCCAGGCCCCAGATGACTCAAATCATTGTCCAGTTGACTCCTAGTGTCTGCCACCTCATTCAATCTCATGCATGCACCCTAATGTTGCCACTTGTCACTCCTAGAGGTTGCCAAGTGTCACATTCAGAGGCTGCCACTTGCCAAACCCTGGAACTGCTAAGTGTCAACTCTGCCAAGCTGCCATGTGTCACACCGCATGTCATACTACTAAAAATAGAAAGTGCTTGCATATCGATGAAATTGGGCTCATTGCAAGGAGTCTGAATATGTGTTTAGATTTGACATGCAAGCACTGCTAAAAATAGACATGTCTCACATGTTATCTACAAAGCGCTCATTGGAATCGTGAGCTCGCAAGGACTCTGAATATGTAACCAAAACTGCCATGTGGACCTTTGAACTCTATCTCCTCAAAAGTAGGAGAATTGCTAAAAATAGCCAGTTCCATCTGCTCTCATGAAAAACCTGTGTAGCCTCTATCTTTGGAACAAGGAAATCACCATTGAACCACTATGTACCTGACTTCAAAAAGAACTATTACCCCCTCAGACTAGGAATAACTGAGGAGATCGTGTCTCGCGGCCCACAGGTAGCAGACACAGAGTGTCGAGAGCTAGGTTGACTAGCAGAGCCCCTCCTATCTTGACTTGCGCCATTGATCATCACCAGCGACAGAGCAACATCCATCACATTGGCCTGACCCCAGATGACAACAGGTCTTGCTTCATGAGGTAATAAGTCCAGTATCATGGTAAGTGTCACTCTAATAATTGAAGCATGTGAATATGTTGCAAAGAATCCTTTCTTGATTACAGAACATTTGCTTGGAAATTAACCTTTTGCCTTATTTAACCTTGGTGGGTGTCATTATGTCCTAGTAAGTTGGTCACCCCGGGAATGGGGTTGCCACTGGGGGGTTCCTTGAAGAGTCATCGTACCATTCTCGATCATACTTATCACTTTCCAATGTCCATACTTCTTCCTTTTTGTCTCCTCATCTTTTGGGTTTTCGGATGCACTGACACAAGAAGGGATTGCACCTCATTTCATGGGAAGAAGGGGTTGAAGGCCCAAAGGAAAATGTAGTTGGAAAAAGATAAAATCGAATCATAAACCTTCCATATCCTCGCCCAGGGATCTCGAGAACAATGAAATGTTTCTCGAAAAAATGAGGGACCCGTAAAATAAATAACTAATTAATCAATCATGCCAACCAAAGAGTGTATGTGGGCTATGCATTTCCTTTTTAGTGCCCCCTATTGTCTTTAACTTGGGGAAACATGATGGCCAAGGTAGAGCATATGTGGGCTATGCATTTCCTTTTAGTGCCCCTTATTGTCTTCAACTTGGCCACACTCTAATAAATTAATGGCAAATGGGCTTGAAAAAATGTTGCAACGTGGATGAAGGGCAACACACCCTCTACAAAGGCACCCATAAATGAGACAATATGAACCTTTTTATGTCATGAACCCCATGCTCAGAAGTCTTACCCCACTCCACCCCATGCTCACACATGACTTAGATAGGTCTCCCTTGGGAAACACCTTTGACTTGGGGATTGACTGGCCCAATAGGATGCCTAGACACCCCTCCCACACCTAAATTTGACAAATTGTATAAGGTCTTGGAGCATTTGTTTAGTTTGAAAGGGGAGGGTTTGATGCACATGTTTGGGTGGTTCCATTATTAGATGTGGCTTACTTGGCATGATTCTTGTGACTTATGGACCCTTGGAGGGCGCATCTGTTTGTCTTTGCAGGACCTTGCCCGATGGACAAGTATTCATGGGGAGATGACATTGTTCGGACCTTCATGGGAGCTTTGGAGCCCAAGGATGGATGCAAAAACCCCACGTTTGGGGCAGGCCTGTGATCACAATTTGCACATTAATGGTTGGGGGCATTGCCTTTGTAGGCACTCTGGCATGGCTAGGAGATGAGCTCCCACTTCTCTCCTACTATGCCAGTAGTAGTAGCATCTCCCTCTGAGACTTGCACACTTCCTCTTCTTAGTTGCAGAGCTAGTGTGTGTGTACAAATGAGGTGCTGACCTCCTTTATAAATAGTAGTCTGGCCAGCCTAAAATTAGGTCTGGGCCGACCTGTCACTTTATCTCTTTTATTTTTCATTTTACTTGTCAAGGCACAATAGGGCCGACTTTTACAATGGCACAATAGGGTCATCTTAACAAATATAATATAATAATATTCTTTAGGGTTTTGTCTTGGTCAAATACAATAAGGATATCTTCTGAAGCTACTCAATCTTCAACACTCTTCTCCAATTCACAGGTGTCACACTCACCTTGATTCATGCACCCCACTCTAGATGACACCAACGCATGAGGACACCTCTCCTCCAAATGAGGCGCATGGCCTTCCCTCTCACTTGACTCACTTGGGCGCTTGGTTTGAGGAGGTTTACTCATTGGGATATGTGCCCCTCTTCCTATATTAGCTAGCTCTCTTCATTGGCACGGGTTGGATCTTCTTTGGCGACAACATATTCCATTATTCTCTCTCTTTCTCTCTATTCTAGTTTCTCTTCTCAGGTGCAGGGATCATCATTATACCATTTTATGAATATGTCACTATGATGCAAACAATCGCTTGGCATATTCAGAAATAGAACCTCATTGTGCTCGTATCAAGCCCTCTCGGATCATTGGTATTGTTGATATTATTTGTGCATGATTTAGAGACTTTTAGCATATTATTTTGGCATTTTTTAGCCACTTAATAGTGCATCTTCACTTCTTACTTTCATAATTTGTTAGCTAATGTTGCATGGATTCCTCCACAAATATCAAAACAAACATTTTTAAACCCATTGGTTGTCTAATCACAGCCACCAAACGATCCTTTTCCTGCTGTTTTCATTGTCATATTGTGCAGATTTACAGGTTGAAGATAGCGGGAAAAAGGCCCAAGGACACCCCCCTGAGGTTGGCAAGCACCAGCCCGAACAGAAAGGGATCTGTCTGTGACACTTTTGGGGTAGTATTCTCTATAATTCCATGCTTTTCTAGCTGATTTTATTGCTGTTTGAAATCAGATCTAAGTGCGGAAAAGTGTGCTAACAAATTGGTGTTGTCGGGGACTTGTCATCATTCTCGGCTTTCAATAACGACACTGGTGAGATTTCTATTTCCATTTTGTTTATTTTAAACTCACCTAGCAACTCCATAGGAAATAGAGTCGGCTCCACAAGGGAACTCAAGGAAAATCACCCAGATTCGATCCAACACAAGGCATTGTTCCGAGCCTTAGCAACCTGAACATCTATTTCAGAACACAAGGGTGGATTACCACTCAACAACATCCATTCGCGACTCCCTTGCAGAAAGATCATGATTGATCATGGATGTTGAATACTTTCAGTGGCTGAATGGTCTTCTTTTGGATTAAAGTCGCATTAAAAGGGGGGAAGATGAAACTATTCCTGAGTTCCATGTCAAATTTGTCAATGCATATCATAAGATTCCCCCAAAATACCGACAAAGAGACATTGTGTTGGATTATGTCTTTGCTTTTGATCTAGAGTTTCGTAATCTCCTTTGGAATCAGGAACCAACAAATTTAGAGCAATCTTTCTTGGTTGCTAAAGGAGTTGAGGAATTCCTTACAGCTGCCTGAAGATCACAGAGACTTATTGCTGCCATAGAAGAACATGATGATGGAAACCTTTCATCGTTCAATCTTCCAGAGATGAACAGGATGATGATGACTCATGCTTGGATGATCAGGAACTGGTGGTTCCAAAACTTGAGCCATGTACAAAGTGCCATGAAAATGAAGTTCAAGAGCTGAGTTTACAAGTGGGTGTGTTGGTTCCTTCCAGTGATGATGATAAAATTCAAGAGAAAGAGAAACAAATCAGTCATGCAGAATTGAATCAGCAAGAGACTTTATCCTTGCATATCCCAGCGATGTTCAAGAACAGTTTGATTAGCTACCATTGCAACAGGGGGTGCAACTTTTAGTTCAACCAGAAGATGATCTTCCTTACAATTTGCCTGTGATCCCACATTCAGATTTTGTTCTTCAAAGAGATCCTTTGAATGATCATTGCTTGGATAACAGGGTTAATCATGATCTAGTTGAGCTGAGAATGATGGAGGTATTTTAGCAGACAGATTCTAAAAGTCTTGGCTCTCATACTTTCATGTTCATTATGGTTGATGTACCATGTTCCAAGTTTAACTCGACAGACTTCATTGATTTCTTAAGAAGAAAGCATGAGAATACATCTTTCTGTCTTAGGAGACTTCAGGACTGGTTGCATTGGAGGGTTGACTATGTTGATCTTTCCCGTCTAACTGATCACTTGGATGCATGGTTACATTGGTCATTTGAGAATGTCGATTGATCATGGCAGCTCTGATAAACATCCAAAATAAGTGTTTTTGGGTTCCAAAAAAAAGAAATTCATGCATTTTTGGGTTTGGGTGTTAGTTTCCACTTGCTCATTTTTTATTTTCATATTTGCATTTAGCTGTTTTTTATGCTTTGGGACAGCAATTTAAGTCTTTCATTTCGCATATTTTTGCAAGAATGTTGGGTGTTTTCCAATAATAGATAGATGGTAGCTGATTTTTTCCATTTCTGATCAGCTTTAGTCATTTTCATTGCATGAATAAGAGCCTTTCATAAGGCTTATCTTTCTCTTCTAATAAATTGCTGTCCGCATTTGTTTTTTGGGTCATGTTTTTGAATGTCATGTCATGTGTCTTCAAGGTTTCATCTATAGTTTGCAATTAGAGTAAGTCTGGATGACGGTTGTCATGTGCATGTTCCAAAGCATCAAGTCTAATATAAGGGGTAGAATGAAAGAGATATAGGAGAAGTTTTTCAGTCATCTTATGAGTTATCTCTTCATTTTGTTGAGTCGTCTGCTTTGAGTCAGTCATCCCCTCATCCAGTGACACGGATATGGTGTCGTATTACTTTTGTGTTCCATGACTTATGTCTTGTCTTCACATTGAGGGAAAAGACCACATTATTGTTTTTCTTTTCAGCGGGTCATCCCTCATCGACTCCAGCACATCATCTGAGGGGTGATCCAGAAGGGAAGAACCTTGATGGTTGTTAGCCTCATTGTCGATCGTCTCGCATTCGACAAGGTTGATCATCATTGGGCCTTGATCAAATGATCTTTGTCAATGTTCGACATCAGTTCACTTTTCACATTGATAGGTTGCGCTTGTACCTTAGGGCCCATTTGCATTATTGGTGGGTACCTTCACTCCTAGCAGGTGTTTACATTATTGACATCTGACCAAGTGACATTTTCCCATGTGTCGACTTCGACTCATTTTCCACTGGGAAAGATGTACAAGGTAGGTGGTTGCAGGTAGCAGTGGTGGATGAGCCCCCATTTTCAACTGATCAGCCAGGGGGGGCATATATATATTTTTTACTCCATTGCCCACTGGACAAGAATTTGGAATAGACCTAAATTTATGCCAAAGAGACTCTCAAACCATAGGGTAATTGCATTTTGATATACTCTAGGATGGGGATGTGGCCATCCTGAAAATGCAATGAATGGTAGCAGTGTATATTTTTTTTGTGGTTGAGGGCTCCCTTTGCTCAATCCACATCACTTTCAAATACTCTTTGTAGATCTCTTCATGAATGCCTCTATTAGAGTCTCTCATGTGAGATTATGAGCATCAATAGAACGCTCTAGATTAAGAGCATGTATTGATAAAATTATCTTGTATAATATATGTTAATATTTTGTTGTTGGACAACAAAGGGTCAAGGTGACCCTATCATACCAACTAGATCCAAAGCCTTGGTTAACAAGTTGCCTTGCATGTTGAACTATGCAATATGAATAGATACACATTGCAACCTGAATGAAAGTCATGCGTGCACCAAATCCTATGTCACATGATCACAGCGTAGAAAATCATTGAGGTGAAGAGAGGGTGAACCACAAACTTAGCAAAGATGAACAAGTTCAAAAAAAATCTTAGTGTGAATATGCTTTGACAGCAAAGTGATGAGAACCATCTCAATCAATTCCACAATCCTTTCCTTATGCAGGCCCCAAACCTCACACCCATAGAGCAGAGGTATCACCAAAGTGTGCAAGAGGGAAGTCTTAACACAAATGTCCAGGACCTAGAGTTGGAGTTGAACACATCAGCTTTCCAAGGTTGTTACCATTGCATAACCCTTACTAAGTCTTGCTTTTGTTGCAGGGCTTAGATTTAATGATGGACCAGAAATTACCACCCCCCAAGTAAGTGTAAGAAGTAACGACTTCCACCAACTACCCATTATAGGTGAGATCAATAGTAGGTGCTTCATGTTTAGACATATTAAATGATATAATTGTTATCTTAACCAAGGTTGACCTGTAGACTGTGATAAACAAAGAATAGTTGAGAGTTGAGAGTCGAGAGTATGAAATTGCTTTTGAAAACCCAAGAATGTGTGAGATAATCAATAATGTCGTCAGCAAACAACAAAATAGCAATGAAAATCCCAAAGAGAAAGCAACCACTTCTGTGTCCCATGGTTTTTGAATGAGGCCTTCTAATTCATTTATAAAAAGTCCAAAACAGATGGATGAGAGTAGGCACCCATACTTTATCATGCAATACTATGTACGTCATATGTCTTCAACATTTTGGTATAGACTTGTCAAATAACCATCTAATAAAAGGTCAAGAGATCACCAAGTCAAGTAGTACCAAAACCTTTAAGCCTCTGGAACAACAGATGTCTAGTAACTATATCAAAAGCTTTATGAAAGTCTACAAAGCAACATTATACCTTGTGTTTGCTAGCCTTTGCCTCCTCAATAATGGAAGACAGAATAACTATGTAGTCACAAGTACTGTGGTTTCCTCCGAAGCTTGCTTGACCTTTAGCTTGGAGCTTCTTAGTCTTTGACCGATTAGAAATCTAATTGTCCAAAGATATGGCAAAGAGCCTAGCCAATTAGCCACAAACAATGATGGTCTATTAATTTTTTGATCATTTTTATCTCCAGCTTTGAAGATGGGATAAATAATGTGTGACATCTTGGAGTGGGGAAAGCCTAAGGATACAATTTAGTTCTTAATGCTTTTTAAGCTCTTTTTAACCCTTCTTAACTGTTTTGTTTTTATTTTTCTTTCTATCGTATTTCTTAGTCTTCCCTCTTTGTTTTAAGGTTTAAGCCAGCCTCTAGCCATGCTTGTTTATTTTCCAGATATATTTATAATTGAACACATTTGGTGGAAGCTTATCCCAATTCTTCATCTCCCTTTTTAGTTCTACATCGCTCTCTCATCCTGAAGATAGATCATGTACCATGGATCTGAAATGTCAACTCTATATTCCCTAATGCAGTGAATCCCAAAGCGATTAGCAGCGATACAATGTAGTTAAAGAGATTTGCAATATGCCTCTAGCGGTCGTCATCGTCAGCACAGGGTCGCTCAGGCTGTTAGAGAATGTCAAGAAAGAAAATGGCATTGGCCTCTAGTGAGAGGCCCAGAGTCTCCCCAGTTTGATAAGTTTCATGTTGTTCCTTGGAACATCTAAGAACCAAAGCATCCATAAGAACCCAACAAGAGCAACGACATATGGGAACCTATAGTGGTGGATATGGAGACTGTTGTTGAAGGATGGGAGCCTCCACCTGAAGACAAAGACCCTCCTAATGCAGGTCATGTTCCCAATGCTGCAGGATATGTTTGTAACTTTGTTCACTCTTGCCAGTTGGCTTGTGTTTAATGTTTTCTGCGTTGGATTGTGGGATACTTTATGACTTAAATTTTGATTTTCCTGTGTGGTTGGTTTTGATTAGCTAGGCTTTATTATTCCTATTGAACTTTGCTTGTGGTGGTTGACTTGGGGCCCTTTTTTTGTAAAATGTATCTTTTCTGTATATAAATGGAAATATGAAACATTTTATCAAAAATAAAAATAAAAAGAGATTTGCAATATGAACTGCAAGAACATCTGGTTTATGTTTGATAAATTCAACTTTCAGGTTCTCTACATCTTATTGGGCCCTATAATCTATTATACTAAAGATTGAAATGGTATTGCACCACCCTACGATCTATAAAGAAGCAACAATTGGCATGTCTAGGATTGATAAGGATAGGTAGCTTGTTGGAGGCATCACTGTAACATCCCCAGCCACCAAGCTGGGCTATGCTACCAAAACTAACTAAGCTCTGATACCACTTTGTAACATCCCCAGCCACCAAGTTGGGTCTCGCTCCACGAGTAAACTTCTTTTAATACAATCATAGCAGCGGAATAAGTAACAAAAATCTACTGTGTGCATAGTCCTTTAGAGCACTTATAAATTGTTGTTTGCATAGTTACTCTGCCCACAGAATAATACTCGCACAATCAATACGATATTGCACGCGGATTCTATCATCTTTGTGCGCGTGGACTGCTTCGCAGCGCGCACGGCGAATTATACCCTGCCTTGGCATCTTCTAGTCATACCACGGAATTTAATACTTGAACATATTATAATAGGAAGCAACATTGTACGGATTAACCATACGTTTAGCTAACAGGAACACTTATAACTATCATACCCACATATGTCACAGTTTACAGGAAAACGGAGCACATATAAGCAGTAACATTACATAGAATTAACGACAATATGTATATGCAATTTCGTACAGGAAAATAACCCATAACAGAAAATAACAACAAGCGTACAATCATTAGAATAAGCTCATAAGAGACACTTATCTTTAATGCAAAGTCACCAACTACGCGCGTAACTCAGACATTCCTCCCAGCCATAAACTCTGTCGCTCATAATCTTTCAACAACAGGTCACCCCCAAGCTGGGGCATAAACTCCCCAAGGAAAAAGGGTTCCTAATGCCAAGCTATGGTCTAGAATTTAGCAAAGTGCTCAGTCCAAGCAGCCACTACGGCCACTAGCCTACAGTCTCCCATCCCCCACATACTTGTCCCACCGAAGGAAATGTGCCCCTTCTCTGCTCAACAGTCCTTCGGCTTCCCCACTTCCCTTCCAGGGCTTCAGCAACAGGCCAGATAGGAAGTCTCAGAGCCCTGTATCTAATGCCCACCGCACCAGGGAACAATTCACAACAAACCTTTCACCCATAGAGAAATGCTTACGGGCCTGACAACCTGCTTCTTCGACACAGCAAATCTCACCCGGAGAGAAATGCTTACAAGCCTGAAAATCCGCTTCTTCGACACAACAAATCTCTCACTCGAAGAGAAATGTTTACGGGCCTAACAACCCACTTCTTTGACACAGCAAATCTCTCACCCGGAGAGAAATGCTTACAGGCCTGACAACCCGCTTTTTCAACCACGGACAAGATTTCCTAAGCACCCCATTTAGCAATGATAGTAATTACAACCAAATATCGTTCCTTCTAGAAGAGCTCTCAACTGAAGGATCCTCCAAATAATGAATAATCCCCCCAAAATACACTATGGCTCAATAATATATTTGCATGGTCATAACTAAACACTTGTCACCTTCAGGACTAGCTTTTAGCCACTCGGTGACTCGTTCCCATCCCTCGAGAGCTTAGGATAAGTAAATATCCATAAATTAAACTTTCAGAAATATTAATAAAATATTCCCCTGACTTAAGTTCCCCCCTTTTCCCTTTTATGTGGAGTTTAGCCCCCCGTCTCTTTTCATCCGAGTTGAGTCTGCGCACAGTGATGCGATTATATTAACAACTTGAGTATGATTGCATTTACAATACAAGCGCACTAGCATTTTGCATCCAGACTCACCAGCCTAATAATCTCGCAAGCTCTCTGGCCTCAAAACACAAACATATATACAAAGGCTCTCTGGCCCAAAAACCGCGCACTTAATCCAGTGTGCGTGAAACTTTGGAATGTGCGCACTCTTGCTTTGGTGCGCCATCCTCGCACACTTACGCAGGTGCACGCTACACTATGAAATGTGCGCGTTCTTTCTTTGATGCGCAATCTTTGTGCAATCACCAAGCTATGGGATGTGCGCACAAACTAACTTCAAGACTTGATACAAATAGCTCACCAGCTTATATAAATATGTACATTTATATTTACATTTACAGTTGGGGTTCGTCCTAGGAGTATTACAATCATAGAGTGAAGTGGCATGGTTAAAGAATGTGCAGTGATCTATGATGGTGTAGACAAACATTTTGAGTGAGAATTATAACTAAGAAGAGATTAGGATTGGTTCTTAGTTATTGCATGATCTCCCTTCATTTGTTGCTGAGGTATTAGTATCTTTCCCTCCTAATTGGGCTTGGTAGACTTTACGGACTAGTCCAGATTTATTGGGTCTATGGGCAAGAATATGTGTGATCAATTGTAGAGGTTTTTACAATCTAAGTCATACCAAGAATTTCAAGGGCAATGACCATGTGTAGCACGACAACAAGAGGTGTGAAATTTGAAAGAAGGTAAGGAACCTAAGGTGGTTGACCAGATTACCTATGAGAACCTGAGCACTCTCACAATAGGATCTTGGAACTCATTAATGTTTTTTATGTCTGAGCTATGCATACAGTTAACCTTCTAAAGAAATGAGAAGCGAAGGGATGAATCCCATGTCCAGCCTCTCTAGCATGTGAAGAACTCTTTAATTATATTTCTTGACCATTTACAAAAACCCAGCTAATATGGAATATTCTAATTCATAAAACTTAGGATCACCAATGTAGATACTGGACTACAAGCAAAAGGAAGTACCAATACAACATTTATCATGAATGACTAGAATGTGTGCACTAGATTCTGCATTTCATACAACCTAGAAGGATCAAAATTCAGAAAAGAGA
The DNA here is from genome assembly GCA_009831015.1 of Picea engelmannii. Lineage (NCBI taxonomy): Eukaryota > Viridiplantae > Streptophyta > Pinopsida > Pinales > Pinaceae > Picea > Picea engelmannii. Next base: position 160,322 of record ML821423.1, read on the forward strand.
GTGAAATTGTTGTACAAGAAGCAATGAGCATTAAACGAAGCCAACAAATTGGCAGCTATAACAAACCTGAAGGCTGAAAATCAGTGAGGCCAATAAGAAGAACAATGTTACAGATTGGGAACTAAGCAAGGTGCAAAAGCAGATTGATCTAATCAACTTACAGAATGATGGCCAAATAGCAGAAGCAGTCAAAGTTCTACAGAGACGCTATTTAGCACTGCTACAAATGGTCAAAATAGTAAAATATCAGGAGCACCAGATGTCACACATCTGTCAATGAGGAGGGATCTAGGACCTAGTTGAAAAAACACCTTATTTGTGGAAAAAAAGTAATAGATGACTATTACAAATAGGAAGAAACTTAAAAAAGAAAGTTCCAATATTTCAATATAACAAGAAATCATTCTGAAGTAAGAAATGAACTGCAGTCAGTTCTGGATACATGGAAGGTGACTACACAACAAAGATATGCAGTAAATTCCATGACACACAACCAAAAGTGTTCTATCTCAGGATGAGCAAAAGGCAAGCATGAACATGCACAAAGTGTAAACTTAAGCTAATCAGAACAAAGAAAAAGTCTACTGTGTTGAAGTGAACTTTTCACAAACCATAAGCAGGTTATCAGTTGCTTATTTCAGTACATTTAGAAACTCAAATTATAAATAACAGCCATTAAATGATGAGATTGTGGGAACTTGATGGACAGTCTGTGTTCTTTAAAATAGGAAAGGGTTCTATTAAGCTAAAATAGAGCAATGGATGATAAGATAAGTTATGCTGCAAAAAAATCTCATACCGAATTAGAAAACGATACCTTTCTCCAATCAGTGCTAAACTTCCTTGATATACATGGTCTTTTTTTTCTTTTCTTAACTATAATTAATTTATAAAAAGAAATAATCTGTTCCCCAGTAATATACTGCAAGCCTGGAACATGCAACACTTCTCGCCTTATCTCCTGATATTCTTCTAACTTGATCTCTAGAGTAATGAAATTTAAAGTTTAAACTATACCAAGAACAGATTCTATCTGAGATTGACAACTTCTTTCAAGAAGATTGTTGTGAAAATCCACCTTTGCCTCTCAAGATATTCTCACGGATATGTTCCCTTCCTACAGCTCATTATATAGACAATAATTTTACCAATGAATGCCATTTCTGTTAATTAGTTAGTCACTAGGTCATTCAAAATCCATCAAGCTGAAAATAGGAAGTGAATTCAACCACCAAGGAACCCACAATCTTGATGTTCACATGTACAATAACAGAAAACAAAACAATTAGCCAATGTTGAGACAATTTACTGTGGATGTCTTTCCTAGTTTCAAAGTAAGCATCCCTGCTGACTACCCATTTTGGCCATCATTTTGACTACACGGGAAATATTGGATAGTAACACAATCAATTATTTTAATCCCATCACCAACAACTACAGCTAAATAAAAACGTAGAAGATCAAGTCTAGGAAACAAACAAACAAAAAATTACTGAAAATGATTAGCATGCGATGCACCAATGAATGGAAAGAAACAACTATGATAGAGGCTTACTTCATCAATTTAACATAATCTTCAGTGGGATCAAAGACATCCACAGCAAAAGGTCCCTCGGGGCCACCAAATGTTGTTATGCCTATGGTTGAAATGTCTACCTGCATAGTAGATTCTTAGTATAAAATGTGGGGAATGTCATGCAATATTTCACCATAAACACTTCACTTTAGGAATGACTGGAACATTTGATTTCATCCATGAATATCCTTAAAAACAATGACTGAAGAAACATAAGGCTTTACGTCTGGGAGATCTTCTGCAGTAAAATACTCCTTTATTGTCTTAGTATTCTCGTATATCTTGTCAGTAATCCCTTCAGGAGCTGGTCCCCCATTTTCCATGTTGTACTTTATTCCAAAGTCCTGCATCGTAAGCCCAATAAAAAGTGCCTCAGTGAGAAAAGTAAGCCAAAACAAAAGTTCATTATTTTCTGTGGCAGACAATTTGCAGCGAATATGGTTCTTACAACATAGAAACTAATTTCTGACAAAAAATATGTATCCTCGTACTGGGGCATGGAAATTTTGTTTGGTGCTGAAGACCTTCTTTACCCAGAAGTACAAAACTATATCTCAAGAGTTCTAACTCCGGAAAAAGGGTAGCACTCTAGCGCTATGACAATCACAAGATGTTTGTATTCCATGAAAACAAAAAAAAATAATGCTGAAATAACTTCAGGTCCTGGGGCATCGGAGCATCCTAATCCTTGAAAAAGCAAAAAAATAAGTTCCCACAAAACAATGCAGCTGCAAAGCCAAAGAATGAGTGCTCCATCTGGCTGTGGTCTTGCAGCAAGTTGAAGCATTTGCAGCAATGATGACCCACGTTCAAAACTTAAGGAGGATGCTCCCCGTGATAATGCAGTTGACAAAAGGCAAGGTGCAATTCCGGGGTGACTGTCACAGAATAAGTACCCCTCAGTCATCGATTTGTAGCCGAAGGTCTTCTGGTTATAAAATTTTGTAAGACATTACGTACCCTCTTGTGGTCGAAAGGGGTTTAACCAACAAAACAAAAAATTAAGAACGAGTGAAATAGATGGTTTCCACTTCTCCTGCTATGGCAAGGTGTTCACTAGTACCCTCTTGTAATCGGAAGGGGTTTAACCAACAAAAGCACAAAACAAAACAAAAAATGAAGAATGAGTGAAATAGATGGTTTCCACTTGTCCTGCTATGGCAAGGTGTTCACTAGTATGCCCTGATACAACACAAGCACAAGATATAAAGTGCAACATTTGGACTTAAACAAGATTGTAATAAAGTGATTATGATGCAGTGAGACATGACTCATTCCTCACAGGAAAAACAGAAAGTCTCCCCTTCTATATGTATATGGCTGTAGTCTAAACGTTCTACGTTTTGGCCCTTTTTTGGGGATATTTTTTGTTTAATTTTTCCCGAAATCCGGCGAGAAATGGTTGGATCTGCAGATTTGGGTGGCTAAGTTTGTATAATCTGCCCCAGGGGTTTTTCAGCACGCTGTATCCATTTATGCATTCAGAAATGCAATTTAGACAACAGAAAATTGCGATTTTGTCTAGATTTACGTCACCGGATTCCGGTCAAAAGGGCCAAAACATAGAACGTTTAGACAATGCCTATGTATATGTATACACCACATGCACATGAGCATGTTGCGTGACAGGAAAGCAAGAGGACTTTTCCCTACCCATCTGGGTTCAAATCTCACTGAGGACTGTCCTGACAGGAAAGTGGGGGATCTGTAAGCCCATCCAGAGACACATGAGAGGTGCACATAAGGGGTATAACCCTCAATTTATATGGGGCTTGTAAGGTACCAGCATTCTCGCTCTCGCTTAGGGGCTTGAGGGTGGGACGAAGTTTTTCCAAACATTATAAGCCCAAGGGGTTAGTTCAACCAGTTCTCACCAATGTTGCTGGGCATTATACTAGTTCCATGCCAGCAAATGCCTGGTTTGGATTCCCCTAGGTGAGACACACTAGTGCACCCCAATGAGATTACTAGAGATGCCATCCACATGTGGGGAAGCATCCCTTAGGTTTCCCCACGAGATTTTTCTTGGTGTGTGTGTGCGTGTGTGTATTCAATGTTCACACACCACATGTCAATGATGAAATACAGCATTGATTCTTCCAACATATCTGCCCAGGCCCCAAATATACTAAATCTTTCAAACATTGGTATCAGAGTGACCACTTGATAGGAGGTATCAAAGAATCATGTTGATATAAAGTTCGGCACATCCAAAGTTATCTGTGTTTGGAATAAAGCGAGATTTTGAAATTAATGAGGGCATCGCTTTGCAAATAAAGGCAAGTTGTAAATCAGAATTTCATTTTTCACTAAAAAGAAGGGAAATTAATTCTTTTATTGAACCTTTATTAAACTGTTATCTGTGTTCGGCATCAAGAGAGACTTTGAAATAATAGAGGGCCATCACTTCGCAAATAAAGGCAAATGATAAATTACAATTTCATTTTTCATTATAAAGAAGCAAATTAATTTCTTAAAGCCTACTGAACCTTTATGAAACTGTCTTCAAGAGCAAAAGTGCATTTTGTATATTTATTCAACGACGTCCTTTCCAATGTTAGACATTACAGAGCATAAATATTTCTGGCAACAGCAGCAGTGACCTGAACAGAAGGCTGTTAACACAGCAGATGGAATGTAGATTATTTTAATCTTATATCCTGAAGAAGACATCTAATTGTTTTCCAAAAAGCTTACGGAGCAGAGGACATGACGTCTATAAAGCCTTCTGGTTTTATTAAAGGAGACAAGTTAAAAATATATTGAATGCCTGAACTCTCTGGTTTTCTTATTTTTTTTGGAGTACTTGGTAATTTTTTTTAGAAATGAGCAATTTTAAGGTATCCATTTTGGAGAGATAAGAAGAGAAATAATACCTTTGTTTGGAGTGATAAAGCAGCTGAATACAGATTTCTTTTCCAGAGATATACATAGATATGATAACCATTTTGAGTTTTACAAGGCCTAACTTTCAAAAGTTGAATGAGAAAATTTATCCAGCTTGGAAATAGAAAATGGAAAGGATGCTATCTTATACTGATCTTTGGCAGATTGTCATAGGAGAAATACCAAATCCAAAGTCAATGACAAATAATTACAAGAAAAAGAACAAGATTGCCCTCACCCTAATAACTTTTGCACTTTAGAACAGTAACTGTCCAAGTTTCCACATATTAGAGGTAGAAATTGTGCTATGGATGCTTGGAGCAAGTTAAGAAGATTATATGAAACACCAAATAAAGAGTTTTGTTATTGACAAATACTTTGTGGAGTTTGTAAATCTTTGAAACAGACTCTGTCACAGAATGTGTTCAGAAGATGCAATTACTGCAAAATGAATTTTGCTGGAAATTGAGACAGTTGAAAACAGTTAGCAACAATTGCATTGAATAGTAATCCAGTCATGTATCAAACTTTTATGACCTTAGTATTTCTTCTAGAATTGAAGTACCATCTTTCGAACAAATTGTAGGAGTGTTTATAAAAGAAGAGCAAAACAATTGAAAGAAGGATGAAGATGGAGTACCAGATAGAGCATTCACAGGAAGACATAAAGGTCATGGCAAAGGCCAAGGTAGACACAAGTAGAATAACTGTCAGTGAAATTGGAGAAGTAATTCACAAAATTCCAGAAGTAATTCTCAAACCAACAAGCCCAAATATTCTGAAAAGAATAATCATACAGAAGAGGAATGTTTTCTAAAGATAAAACATGAAGCAGAGAGGAATGGAGCCACAGGTAGAGGTGGTAAACATCTAAGCACTTTGGCATTTAGTTGGAAAAACTGTAAAGAAGAATGAACCTGAAACAAACTACCTTTTCATGGCTTCTCAAAAAGATGTAACAGCTTCTCAGTGTGTTTAGTAATGCAGTTCTAGCACTACCAAACCATGATTGGGAGAAGAAATGTTTTTTGTAAACTTGACATATGAAAAAGGAAATGATTATATTAGGAGATAACTGAATACATCAAGTGTGCGGTACGAGAGAAGTGTCAATGAAGGTATTTAGTGATGGAGTTAAAAGCATCCAAAATGACCTTTATGTAGGTAGTCTAAAGACAAAATTGATTTCTTTTAGCAAGATTATAGATGAGAACATCAATCTGGTTTCTAAAAGAAACATGGATTGATCAGAGATGAGAATAATAATATTGAGGCCAGAGGTGTACGCAACAATGATATGTACAAATTTGAAGGCATTCCAAGCAAACAACAGCATTCTTGACATGTTATAGTTCGGAGAATCCGCGTTGGCACAAGAAGTATGGTCATTTGAATTATTTCTATCTCCACTTGCTTAACAAGCGTAACATGGTGAATGGTCTACAGGAAATACAGGAGGAAGTTGTTTGTGAAGCATGCTTGGCAGCAAAGCGGCACTGACTTAAGTTTGAAGACAACAAAACAAAGGCAACAAAAGTACTTGAATTAATTCATAGAGATCTCTACAAACATATGATAACTCAATCTCTTGGTGGTACAAAATATTTTGTTGATTTTTCAAAGATTTGGGTTTATTTTTTGAAGAACAAATCACGAGTTTTTGAAACTTGTAAACATTTCAAAGCATTGGTGGGAGAAGAAATCGGTGGAAGTATTGAGGTGTTGCAAAGTGACCAAGTGGGTGAGCATGATTCAAATGACTTTCGTGAGTTTTGTAACAAGCAAGTCATCCAGAGACAAACAAAAATTGTTTACACACTTCAGCAAAACTGTGTAGTGGAGCGAAAGTACAAATCAATAATCAAAATGTCCATTCGCATGTTCAAAGGATGGAATCTTGGTAATCAATTATCAATTTCAGGCAAAAGCAGTTTAGACAGATGTTTTCTTGTTGAAGGAGTCCTACAAAGGTAGTTCGTGGGGTAACACTTGAGGAGGCTTGGTCAAGAAGGAAGCCACAAGTAATGAATTTCAGAGTTTGATTAATGGCATATTCTCATATTCTAAATAAGACTAGACATAAGGTGGAAAGGAAAAGTAGACAATGTATACTTATTGGTTATAGCACAAAATCAAATGCATTCAAATTGTACAGCCCTGTCAATAAGAAAATCAATATTAACAAAGATGTAATTTTTGTGAGAATCCACTACATGCACAAACAGTTCACTAGCAAGATGAAATTTTGCAGGCGGGAGAAGAACTAGAAATAAAAAGTCCTATAACATATAAAAGAAGACAAATAGGAAGAAAAAAAAGTGGAATTGGAAAAAGAAGAAAATCAAATTACAAAGATGTAATTTTTTATTACAACCCTCCACAAGTACAAACAGTTGACTGGCAAGATGAAAATTTGCCAGTGGGAGAAGAACTAGAAACCAAAAGTCCTATAACACATAGAACAAGACAAAGAGGAAGAAGAAAAAGTAGAATTCAAGTAAGAAGAACAACCAAGCAATGCACAAAAAAGTCCAACATTGTTTTGTTACCCCTCACATCTAGGGGTAACTAGAGGAGATTTTTCTCCCATGATCCACATCACAGACAGCAGTTCCGATGGTGACATTTGGGATTCTCCACAGACAGTTTCCCACAGATGCCTTCCACTTCATGCTAAGCTCACTCACATCAAATGATATGGTGCATGACACACATGAGGTACCTTGTTCTGATGCTTCATATCAAGTGTTAATGTTCAATGATTTGACATGAAAATAGTGACCATGGGTTGAATTGGATTATGGATTATGATGCTTTAAATTTATACATTTTTCCTTGTTTCACCTTGGTGGTCATCATCATCTCCTAGTCAAGTGTTGTCACTCTTGGGCAGAGTTTTAGTATTGGGGGGCCTTGATAGGGGTAACATGTCCATGTCCATATCCCAATCCATACATAACATGTTCCACCTTTCCCATCTCTGTTATCCCTTCTTTTGGGTTGATTGTCATATGTCACCCATAAAGGTTCATGCCTCATAGTCCCATGAAAAGAAAGAGCTAGAATGCTCTAGGTTGATGCAGCCTGATATATATATATATAGAAAGAGAAAATACTAAAACTCAAAATGCAAAGAAAAGCAAAGTCAAGAACCAAAAAAAAAAGAAGCATGAGCTATGCTCCCTCACTAAGAGGCCATCACCCCAAGTCCTATGCAATGAATGCAAACCTAACTAAAGGGACTTAACAAATGAAAATCGAAAGCGAAAAAAGGTTGAATGAATTAAGAAAAAGAAAAATAGGGGTTTGGAAATACACAGTGCCGAGGAAAGGGCAACTCACTGTCCAAGTGCTCCCTCATACAAAGGCACCGATGAGGATGACTATCATAGGTAACCTTTCATGACTATACCACCACCCATGAAGTAACCCAAACCATACCATATATCATTACACAAGCTCCTTGATGGATTTCTAAGGAAATACTCATTTTCCTTGATACTAGCAAACCTAATGGGGGTTAATAATGATCCTCCCATACCTAAACTTGGCAAATAGTATAAGTTTATGAGCTAGTGTGAAGTTTGAAGAGGATACTTAAGTTTGAATCGTGTACATCCCTCCGGGTTTGATGGATTTGGACCACATGAGCCCCTCCTTGGATGATGGATTTCACATGGCTACCCACTTGATCAAGCCTTGGTCCTTTGGAGGACATTGAGGGGCTACTAACACATTTCATGGAGGTCGTCCCACTACTTGAAGAGGTCATTCCACATATTTTGAAGGACGTTGAGCCTTATGATGGCATGGCTCCCTTGTTGAGACACCCTAGCACCCATGGGGTATGATTTGACACATTGATGATGGGGCGTTGCATCTTTACATGATGATTTGACACCTTCTAATGAGACGTCACACCTTTTAGGGCATGATATGACACTTGGTGATGAAACGTTGCAACCCTTAGAGGCAATGTTTCACTTTTGGAGCCCCCACACTTGATTTGTGAGTGAGCTATCCACTTCTTGAGGTCACACATGCCACATGTGTGAGATGGAGAATGCATTTATGAGGGACGTTTTGTCTCATGAGCACATTTACTTCATTTTGGAGGAATCGCTAGGGGTCTTACAAACCTATCAACTCTTGTATCATGGATATTTTATGTTTTGTTTCCTTGTCTCTAGGGTTTGTAAGAGATAAAGGCATTATTTTACATTTTTAGAGATTTTCATGGATGAGAAGGGTGCTTGATCTCTCATATAAATAAGAGAAGCACTTCTTACTGGTAAATCTAGTGTTACCAACATGGCGATATTATCTTCAAAATCAAGGTCGGCGATATTTTCTAATATTTTCATTCTTACAACATTGTTTTTCATTCTTACAACATTTTCCGATATTTTCCCTAATGTTGCTGATATTTTTCGTCTTTCGACCCTCGACGATATTTTGCCAATGCCGATGTTTGCAACACTGGGTAAATCAATGCTACAACTTGTGGAGAATATTACTTATCTACTATGACTTCTATATTTTTGCTATGGATGGATAAATAGAGCACCTTCCTAAGGATGATGTTTCCTGAATGACTTTGCAACTTCTATGGATTTTCATGTCTAGGGTTTATAGATTAAAACGATTTCTTGAGTAAGTAGTCTCTCTAAATCTTGTTGTATTTTATTTATGAATGATTATTAAGTGTAATTGTACTTCTCTAGTGGTGGTGGTGCGTTCTCTTCATATTGTTATTGGAAAAATCCATTCATTTAAACCCTTGGAAGATTACTAGTGGAGTATCTTCCGTTGAATTGTCCTGAAATTTGTGAAGTATTAGGTGGATTTTCTAGGGTTTGTAGTGGACAACCCTAGATATCACCCTAGATCTACATACATCCTCTCAAGGGAGGTCTTAGTTGACCCCATATGCCCAAAAGAAATAGTAGGCACTAATCTCCTC
>ML821423.1:190730-201614 GCA_009831015.1 Picea engelmannii
CTCTTATCTTTTCCACTTAAAATGCTAATAATAAATAAAGCAAACCACAGAAATGTACTCAATGATTTTTGGTCAACACCACCTTGGAAAAACCCCCAAGGGGAAAACCAGTGAAGAGCAGAATTTATTATGGAGTTCTTAAGGAAAAATTTACAGCAGAAATTACAAGTATGCTACAGCCAACTTATCTCAAGTTTGTCTGCCTATTTCTCCTTGGAATTTGTGCCTGCAAGTCCTTGAAGTTTGCGCCCTCTTCTCCTTGGAAATCATGCCCTTCTTGTAGCTGCAAGTGCACCCTCTTGTGCACCCTTCTTCCACAGCAATAAGTACACCCTTCTTCCAAGAGCAAGTACACCCTCTTTCTCCTTCAACAAGTGCGCCCTATCTCCATGAGCTAGTGCACCCTCCTTGCTTGTGTGCCCTCCTTGACTTGTGTGCCCTCCTCTTAAGTGCGCCCTTCTTGCCTCCTTCTCAAAATCCTTCTTCTCCTCTTCTCCTCACTCTCACAAGTGAATAATGTGCCCTCCTTCCTCATCTCTTTGCTTTAAGTCATCTCATTAAGATAACCTAGGAACTAATGGCTATGATTAGATCTTAGCCAATCATGATCAAGGGTGGAGATTAGATCTCCCCCTTTACTGAAGTTCCCTAAGTTACTTTATGTTAATAAAGTCACTTTATGACTAATGAGCTCATAAAGTCACTTTGACTTAATAACATAAAGTAAAGTGAGGGAGGGGTACTTTCACCCCTTTAGTGTTAGGTACATCAATAACAGTAGGGGATCACTTCCCAAGGTATCAAAACTCAACAAAAGGTTGGGGGAAAGAAACTTTGAATGGATGATTGGTTCCTCGACGGAGCTTGGGAAGTGGTATTCTATGCCAAGGGAGTATGTCTCTGGCCTCGGACCCTCCTTAAACTGCATTGTCTGCTAGTCCAATGTAATCCTAGAACTCAAGACAAGAGCTTCCTAATGATCTAGTGGAAGTTGGTTGACCTATCAGAGGGTGGGGGGAGGGTTGGGAAGAGATTCAAGGTCATTGACATGATATTTGATGAAGCCCGAACCTTTGTCTTTCTCTTGTGACCCTGTGTTGGTTGATTAATAGGGAAGAAAGAGGTGATCCTCCTGCAAGTCTTTGGATGAGGAGGACCATTTAAGGATTGCAATCTTTACCCAAAAACCTTACTAAAAAAAATGAGTTAAACATCTTTGCTCTAGATAACAAAAAAATGTAGAGAGGGAGCCATTAGAGTCTCAATAGAGACAATGAAATTTTCCCTTGATCTCATAATAAGTCGGACATTTGAAAATGAAGTGATCCTTTGATTTAGTGTCCTATAGGTGGTAAAGTTGACGAATCCTATTGAGGAAGGTGGTGATCAATGTCGACTCAAAGCCAGTGAGAGCCAACCAGAAGTTGGTTAAGGGGGATCGTGAGAGCCACAAGAGTCTTGGTAGAGACAACAAAACGTTCCCTTGATCTCATAATAAGTGGGACACTTGAAAATGAAGTGATCCTTTGACTCAGTGTCTTGTAGGTGGTAAAGTTGACGAATCCTATTGAGGAAGGTGGTGATCAGTCTTGACTCAAAGATGATGAGAGCCAACCCGAAATTGGCCAAGGGGGATCTTGAGGGCATGCATCTAGTGTTTTTACGTATATGTAGGTTTGACAACAAGACTATCTCTCAATTGCAAAAAGTGCTCGTAATGGAAAGCCATCTTAGGTCCAAGTCTCTCAGGTTGCACAATCCAAGTGATCTATATGTACTATTTGTAGATGTTCTCTTTGATGACCTTGCTTAGGTCCTTCTTAGATGGTAAGAGGTGGCCCAAAGCGTGAAGAGAGTACCTGAAAGGGGGGAGGTGGTCTAGAGAGATATCCACCAACGAAAGTACCGTGAAAGCCTCCGAAAACCAACAATGGACCCACTCAGAGGGGCTAGCAGTGGCAAGGGTCTTCGAGGAGCAAAGAGCTAGGTATGGATATGGGGCTTTCCTAGAAGTAGAGTCCCTCGACATCTAGACTTTGTTAAGGAAAGAGACATGTATGAAGATGGCCTGAAGGTGCAGAGGGTGTGCCCTAAACTCCACTTGGATGATAGATTGTGGAATTGTTTACTTGCAATGAATGTTTCACTAAAGAAAAAGGGTCTATAGTCTATCTATTCGATCCCAATCAACCCAAAGAACGCTGCCCCCTAGAACTCAAAGCCATAGAGGAATGTGGTTCAGATGATTGTGTTGAAACGGTGCACCTTGGATGAGGTGTCTTGGAAGCGACTTTGGGAACACTATCTCTCAAGAAAGGCAAGGGAGCCATCTCTTCTTATTAAGCGAAGGTTGGAAATCATTTGTCAAGCTGAATTGAGGCCTTAAAACTAGAACCCCGAAGTAAGTGTAGGCTGTGGTGATCTTGATCTCTTCCCCTTGAAAGTAAAAGTGGTAAGAAGAAAGAGCCTGCTTCAAGGCATTGAATATCATAACTCTAGTTTTACTAAGGTTGATTGTCAACTACTGAATATCACAAAAGTGGGAGAGAGCATCAAGCTGTCTCTAAAGAACCTCCATCCTATATGTTTTCCATAAGAAAAGACTCTATCTCATCAATGTAAATCCCAAACAAAGTCAAAGAGAGGGGGCATCCCGACTTATAACTTGATAGTGCTTCAGATGAAGTTTGAGAGGCCGTGCACTATGCAAAGATGACCAAGAATCAACCCATGGAATCTTATGATGGTAGTTAGGGGTGCCTCTGAAATGCCTATGTCGTGTAGCATTTGAAAAAGGGTCTCCCTTTAGATCAAGTCAAACACGTTTTGAAGGTCAATAAATCAATAGAAGACTTTCAATGAGAGATGACAAACTCCTCAATGATGGCCCAGAGTGTGAAGATGTGATGAATGGTCTAGTATCCTAGGTGAAACCTTGCCTTCTCTTTGGCCTTGAGGTGTTGTTTCTCAAGCTTGTTGAAAAGCCATAATTGAGCGGTTTCTTCATGAACTAATCCTAGATGATGAGTTGATGTGGGTCTCATCTCTATAGATAATACAAATGAATAGCCCTCTTTTTAATGTTCTTTTCTTATAATCATTGTACTTTTATTTTGGAAAAAACAAACATTGGACAAGACGACTAATAGTGTAATTACTACTTTTGTTTTGGCCCTTGGGCTTTGGTTAATAATATAGTAGAGAATGGATATACTTTTGTTTTGACTCACATGTTAAATTGTGATATGAGTATTGAGTAATTATTGCTGTTTTGATTCTTGATTTTTGAAATTTAAAAAGACATAGAGCCTGAGAGTGAACAGTTCCTTCAAGAACTAATTGTTGATGATGATGTTGATGTGGGCCTTACCTCTATAGATGAAGTAGATCAATAGCCCTCTTTTCTATCTTCTTTTCTTCTTATCATTGTACTTTTGTTTTGGAAAAAAAATACACATTGAATAGAATATTAACAATATACTTGTTACATTTGTTTTGGGCCTTTGCTTATAATATAGTAGAGATGGATCTACTTTTGTTTTGGCTCATATATGTTAAATTGTAATATGAGTATTGAGTAATTATTGCTGTTGCGATTTTTGATTTTTAAAATTTAAAGTTAATGCTTCAGATCTTATTTACTATAACTTGCAGGTTCCACAATTGTTGTCTCTGGTGATGGCCGCTACTTTTCAGAAGAGGCTATTCAGGTTTTTTTGGAATCTTTTCTTGATGTATTTATTAGATGGTTGGATGCCAGTTGAGCTATATTTGAATTCATTATTTTGTTCTTGACATTGCTGGAACTAGCAGATAATAATAAAAATGGCAGCTGCAAATGGAGTGAGGCGTGTTTGGGTAGGCCAAAATGGACTGCTTTCAACACCTGCAGTTTCAGCAGTTATACGCAATAGAATTGGAGCAGATGTAAGACTTCTATTTTTAATCTCCCGGGAAATGGTTCTGTTCATTTTTCCAAGGAAAGAAACATAGAAAGTATTGCTAAGTCTTCATAGTTCAATAATGATTATTTCGCTATAATTTAGGGAAAATAGCTTCTGAAGTAGACTGGTATAATTGAATGCTACTCAAAATTTCAAGTCCTTGTGATAATATCCAACTCAGTTCTTCCTTTGTTGAGTTTGGTACATTTTGTTTTTCTGATAAACTATATTGTAATTCTTACTGCTTTTTACTTACAATGTGAATTACAAATGCAGGGAGAAAAGGCATCAGGATCTTTTATATTGACAGCTAGCCATAATGCAGGAGGTCCAAATGAGGTAATTGTTAGAAATATTAACATGTGGGGAAATATCTTGGAAGAACCAATGATGTATTTCTCTATTCATGTCATCATATTTGGTGTATGCACATATGTAAATAAGGGGAGACATGTTCCCTTTTTCTTCGCAAGGAACAACTCGTGTCTTGTTTCATCATAATCACTTTGTCACAATGTTGTCTTCACATACCATGAAGTATTCTTAACATTACACTTTATCACAAAGTTTATAACTTAGTATTAATGATTCCTAGGACCTAAGTCTTATAAATTGCATTGCATTTTCTAACACCACTCTTAATGTTTATTTTGTTTTCAGGGACTCCCAAGTCCCAACAGGTTTCTAGGCTTCTCAAACTTTTATTTGTTGATAGCCTTGATGAAAAATCTATTACTTGATATCTTGACCTGCAAAAAATCTGTTCTATCTCCTTATTCTATACTTTCTCTCTGATGTAACAATGATGTACATCTACGTGTTTTGTTATTGAATGAAACATTAGATTTCTTGTCATCTTTATTGTTAATTTCTGAGCCTAGCACCCGACACTTATTTCAAAATAAAATCACTTTATTTAAATAACTGCACAACTAGGTTACTTAATGAAAATAATCAGCGGAAGCATAAAGAACTGGAAATCAAACACATTGCACAAAGATTTTGGGTAAACACCCCTGGAAAAACCCTTAAGAGAAAACCAACACCTGAGTTATTTTTATTAATTAAAATCCTGGGCTCCCGTCTTGGGATAATGGCCCATCAGAGGAATACAATGCAGCAATAGCCTAGCCCACTTGGCTGCTATTTCCCTTGCTGCCTCTTTGCTCCTTTCCTCAGCCCTACCCACTCACACTTGGATGAACTGCTCTTCACCCACTCAATGAGATCTCCTCATTCCGTGTGTGACACAAGTACATGAGCAAAGAATTTCCCTTTGCTCCTATGTACTTTCTGTGTGTCTCATCCTCTCACCTAGGCTGCCTTTTAAAATGTTGAGTTAATCCTAGATCCAAAACCCTAGATATCTAAAGTGATCAAGGGCTGAGATTAAATCTCACCCTCGCTTTAGATCTAATGGCTAGGATCAACTCACTTGAGTTACTAATGCCAATAACTTAGGAATTTAACTTAATTAATCTCACATTAATTAAAAATGTCATTCACTTTAATTATTGACTCATAAAGTGAATTTACTAAGGTTCTGAGAGGTTACTCAGATGACTTCCACATGCTAGACACCGAGTCTATGTGGAAGTACCTGTCCGATGCTAAATACATCAACATTTATTGCACTTCGATTGCCACATTGCAACACCGTTGGCTGCATATGTTGTAGCTTCAAAACACTGAATATCCCGTGTAACCAAATTGCTTCACAAGTTGCCCTAACTGTTGCTTCATATTCTGCTTCTGTTGATGGAAGTGCAACAAATATTTTCTTTTTATTTATTCATGAAATTAGACCACTTCCAAGATTAAAAACATAACCCTATGTTGATTTTCTGCCATCAACTTCTTTTTCCCATTCCACATCTGAAAAACTACTCAACTTCAAATCCTCACTTTGCAAAAGCAACTTGAAAATGCAGAGTGTTGAAATAATGTAATTGCAAAGTGTATTCTGATTATTACTTGATATATTGGATCAATCCCCATTGTGGATTGATCATGTCGGCTATTGTAAAAGACCAAATCCCCTTTTGCGGATTGGTCATAATGTAATTGTAATAGGCTAAAGAAGAAGTTGGCCCCATAATATATCAAAGAGGCCCCATAATATAATAAAGGTGGTTATAACCACCCAGAAGAAGAAGTCGGCCCTGCCAGTGAAAAGACACTTTCACACGTGCTAGATTTGTATAAATAAGGAGGCTAGCGCCTCACTTAGACACACACTCACTTGTTCATTGTGAGACAAGTTTCGGAGCTGCAGTTGCAGAAGAGAGAGAGAGAGAGAGAGAGAGAGAGAGAGAGAGAGAGAGAGAGGCACATCTTTGGGAGAGGACATTTTGCACTTGTTTGAGTTATCTCTTGGCATTGTATTGGCTGTCTATAATAAGGAAGTTTTGCTAGGTTTTCTTCCCCTAGAGGGTTTCCCACGATAAATGTTGTGTCTCTTGTGATTGTGTATTTCTCAGTGATCTTGTCTTATGTTGCTGTTATCTATTGAAATGAAAAGAACTATAATAATGGCTTAAACATTAATATGGTATCAGAGCCAAGCTGAAGAGAGCATCTTTCACAAGAGAAAAGTGAAAAACGTCACTGTTGCTGAACATGCAAATTAGGGTTTTTTGTTGGTCAGGTATTTCAGCCCTAAAAACATCTAGAAAAGTGCATCCTCCCTCAAGGATCATTTTGGCACCTTCAGCGCAACTTTTCAGTGGCTAGATCTCCCGGAAAGCGAAACCCTGGTTTTCGCAAAGAATCAGAAAACCAGAGGTACTAGAAGTACCAGAGTACCAGAAGTACCAGAAAACCAGAAGCACCAGTCCAGAAATCCGCAGATCAAGTTTGGAGGGGTAAAAGTTGGATTTTTAGAAATTTGACTGCACCAACTTACTTGCCTCAGCTCAACGCATCTATCCCCTAGATTAGAAGTTAAAATTTTGAAGTTTGAAAAATTAGGGTTTCCTCATAAAACCCTAAGTTGGAGTTGCAATTGCAGTCTCAGAACCAGTTGCAGTTGCAGTCGTACTACCAATTGCAGTCACCCTTGAAGTTTTCAAGAGTTGGTAATGATTACCGCTGCTGCTAGATGGTGCCACTACCTGCTATCAGAGGTATGCACTCACATATGTTTAAATGGTTAAAGAGTATTTGCATGAGAGTTGATTTCTTGCCATAGATCCAGAAGGATCTCAAGATCCAACACATTCGGAAGAATAATGCAACTTAGGTTTGATTATTCTAATATGCATCTATTTGTTATGACATTATTTTGATCAGTGTTGCATGTTGAAGCTATGATCAAAATATTAGATGGATTAAAAGTTGAGATCATAGAACTTATCCTCTAACCCAACCTTCTGTCAAGATAGTGTATTGTCTCAGTACAGAAGACAGGTTGCAGAAAACACTCATCATCTTGAGTGAAGGAGACTTGGAAGAAAAGAAAGCACTCATTCTTGAGGACAAAGCTCCAGATCCCAGGAGAAACCTCGTGTGTTAGTTCCAAGTTGCCATGGAGAAATGTTTGATCACAACACTATGAGAGTGTTGAGCTCATTTCGTATTGTATTCCTTACCTTTAATCTTTGGTATAGGCAAGTTACAAGTGATAGCTCTAAAGAAGCTACTGTGACGATTGTTCGTGCTATTGCCTTATATTATCAAAAGGATATTACCCTTGCTTGTTGTTTTGTTGACCTTGTTCTAGGTCACAGGTAATAACCCTGAGAAAGCTATAGTGAAGGTTGCAGAAGACAACGTACTAAAGGAGAAACCTTAAAAGAAACAATCATCATTGGAAAATAAGAAGGTGGCTTGTATAAGCGAAAGGGTCACTCAGAAGCTGCCATGACCCACGCCATTGAGAATCCATGTGAACTTTGGCATAGAAGATTAGCTCACATTAACTACAAGGCACTACCATACATATGCAAAGCGGTCATAGGTTTACCAGAACTCAAGGTTGACCATGAAGGCGTATATAATGGATGTGCACAAGGGAAGAACATCAAGAACCCTTTTCCGAAGAGAGACAACAATGCAAAAGGAGTCCTAGTACTCATCCATTCAGATGTGTGTGGCCCAATGCCATCGTCCTCCATGAATGGGTATGTATACTATGTATCATTCATTGATGATTATTCTTGTAAGACCTGGTTGTATTTTTTGAAATCTAAAGATGAAGTGTTCAGCAAGTGCAAGGAATTCAAAGCCTTGATAGAGAATCTTTCTGAAAGAAAGATCAAGATACTCAGGTCATATAATGGAGGAGAATACACCTCAAAAGAGTTTGTGAACATCTGCAAAGATGTTGGGATCAAGAGGGAACTCACTGCTCCCTATAATCCTCAACAAAACGGTGTGGCTGAAAGAAAGAATAGAACGATAATGGAAGCCATGAAGACCATGATCCACGATCAAGATCTTCCTATGTGCTTATGGGTAGAAGCAACAATGACAACCATATATCTGCAAAACCGATTGTCCCATACTGCACTTGGGTTCAAGACCCCGGAAGAGATGTTCACTGGAAAGAAGCCAAAGGTAAGCCATCTCAAAATATTTGGCTGCCCAGTATTTATACATATACCGAAAGAGAAAAGAAACAAGATGGAACCCTCAGGAAAGAAGGGAATATTTGTGGGATACTGTGAGGTCTCCAAGGCCTTCAGGATCTATATACTAGGTCATCGCCACATTGAGATCAGCAGGGATGTGACCTTTGATGAAGATGCAACGCTTAAGAAATCGAGAAAATGCCAGCTTGAAGAGGTATATGACGAGGAACCCATAATCCCCAGAGTTGCAGAATCAGTGAGGGAGGTTCCCAGAGCTGCTGAACCAGTGAGGGAAGTCATAACTTCCCCCGATGAGGAAATTTTAGAAGATCATGACGTAGTAGAGTTTCAAGAACCTCCTCAGATGACAATCCTCCATAAAAGAAAGCCAACTTGGGCTAGAGATCTTATTCAAGATGGAGAGAAGTATGGTGTTCTCGAAAGAACCACGAGACATGTGAAGAGACCCAAGCCATTCTCCAGTTATATGGCTTTGATGTGTGATCTCCTAGAAAAGGAGCCTACCTGCTTTGAAGAAGCCATTCAGAAGAAAGAATGGGCAGATGCCATGACAAAAGAATACCAATCCATAATAAAAAACGATGTATGGGAAATAGTTCTTAGACCGAAGAGTAAGGATGTGGTATCTTCCAAATGAATTTTCAAAATAAAACATGTTGCTGATGGAAGTATTGAGAAGTATAAAGCAAGATTTGTAGCTTGTGGCTTTTCTCAAAAAGAAGGCATTGACTATGAAAAGACATTCGCTCCTGTAGCCAGATACACTTCGATCAGAACCATCATAGCCCTTGCAACTAAGATGAAGTGGAAGTTACACCAGATGGACGTAAAGACAGCTTTCCTAAATGGTGTTATCGAAGAGCAAGTGTATATAGAGCAACCTCAAGGATTTGAAGTTGAAGACATGAAGTCTCATGTCTGCAAGTTGAAGAAAGCCATGTACGGATTGAAGCAAGCTCCTAGATCTTGGTATGGCTGGATAGACAGCTTTCTGACGAGCTTGGGCTTTACCAAGAGTAAAGCAGATTCATAACCTCTACTTCAAGGTTATGAACAATGAGCCAGTGATACTATTGCTATATGTGGATGACTTATTCTTAACTGGAGAAGAAAAGCTCATCATCGAATGTAAGAAGAGACTCGCTTCAGGATTTGAGATGAAAGACCTTGGCCTAATGCACTATTTCTCAGGTCTTGAGGTATGGCAGAGTCCAAAGAGGATCTTCCTTAACCAAGGGAAGTATGTAGTCGAAATCTTGAAGAGATTCGACATGTTATAGTGCAAGCCCATGAATACACCCATGGAAACGAAGCTGAAGCTGCTGGTCGATACTTCATCAGAATTGATTGATGCCACACTGTATAGACAGATTATTGGATCGCTGATGTACCTGATGAACACCAGACCAGACATTTGTTTTGCCGTGAACACCTTGAGTCAGTTTCTGGTAGAACCTAGACATGTTCACCTTGTGGCTGCAAAACATGTGATGAGGTACCTTAAGGGTACATTAGATTGTGATCTCAATTATGATGGAGATCATGATTTCACATTGAGTGGGTACACTGATTCAGATTGGGCAGGAAGTGTTTCTGACAGAAAAAGCACTTCAAGATGCTGTTTCAGTTTGGGATCAGCCATGATCTCGTGGCAGAGTAGGAAGCAATCCAACATTGCTCTCAGCACAACAGAAGCAGAATACATTGCTGCATGTTTTGCCAGCTGCGAAGCTATATGGCTTTGAAAGTTGCTGACCGACCTATTTAACCTAGAGATGGAAGCAACCACGATCCTATGTGACAACTAGAGCTGCATAAAGATGACAGAGAATCCTGTATTTCATGACAGATCGAAGCACATAGAGATTCGTTATCATTACATCCGTGACATGGTGTAGAGAGGAGCCTTAAAGCTCCAGTACGTTAGCACGGATGAACAGGTTGTTGATGTGTTGACCAAGCCTCTATCTCATGTGAAGTTTGAGCACTTTCGAGATAAGCTTGCTATAGTCCGAAAGGACCTTCCTCGAAAGGGGGAGTAGTTGCTGTGATGAGACATCTCTTGCTTCCAGCTTCAGTGCTGTGACGTAAAGCAAGAAGATGTGATGAGACTAGTACCGCGCTTCTGGCTTGACAATTGTGACGTAAAGCCAGTCTAGTATCTTGCTTCCAACTTGATGGTTGTGATGTAAAGCAAGACGATGTGATGAGACTAGTATTGTGCTTCCGGCTTGACAGCTGTGACGTAAAGCCAGTCTAGTATCTTGCTTCCAACTTGAGTGCTATGACGTAAAGCAAGACATTGAGATGAGACTAGTATTGTGCTTTCGGCTTGACAACTGTGACGT
>ML821424.1:0-13030 GCA_009831015.1 Picea engelmannii
CCAACGATTCAAGTAGAGCCCTTGAGCTCCCATAAAGTATGGCCCGTTCCTGAAGATTAGGTCCCGATCCTCCTGGGAAATGAATTCGAAGATGTAGAAGCCCTTTCCAATGGCGTAGCAGGTCACACTGTTCTTTATTAACGACCTCCAGTTTCTTTGTATCCAGTTATCGGTTGTTCTGGTGGAAGGCCAAAGCCCCATGAACTAACCTACCAGTCCTCGCTCTGACAGAGAGATTGCTACTTTCATTGGTTGTTCCGGAGGAAGACTGATTTCTGGAATGTCCTCCAATCGCCTTACAAAGCTCGATGGTTCTCCAGAGGAAGCCTTCTTCGAACAGGCTGTGATCAATTTACTAAAGGTCGCAGAGGGGGAGGGAGGGGGCGGCGGCTCCCCTCCGTCCTGACTTGCCATGGACGACCGAACCCTGTCAGCTCAACCTTTCAGCGCGTCAAAACCCTACTCGCGTTTTTGACATTATTGAAACTTTTTATTATTATTATTATTATTATTATTAGAATATAATATTTTTTGTTATTTGTTTAGACCAATCAATACTTGAAACACATTTTATACACATTTGTATTCCAATTATATTTTTTCCTATTATTTACATTTTTTTTATATTTTTTGGTTGTGTATTTTTTTTTGTATGTTACTGTTTTTTTTTATATTATTACATTGACTACTTTTGAAACTATGGAAAAAATGTTAAATTTTTAAAAGAAATAAAAGAAAAATATTTATGAAATTGAAACTATGAAAACTATATTCTTTTGTTGTAAAAATTTTATGCTATTACTTTAACTACTTTTGAAATTATGAAAAAAAATGTTAAGTATAAGTTTTCAAAGGAAATAAAAAAAATAAAAATAAAATTGAAACTATCAAAGTGATAAAGAGCTTGATTGAAGGATTAAACGCCTGATCAAGATTCTTACCAGATAATAAAAATAGTTAGATTGAACTAAAGATATTGAATAAATAAAATGGGACCTCTATCAATCTCTATAGCTTGATCAAAAGTTTTCTTAACACAATCTAACACCTTAATCAAAAGTTTGGCATGTTTGTCGAGAAAAATCCTACATTGAACGTTTATTTAATATTGTATAATTATTGAAGTGTTTGATCTTGAGGCTTTAATAACTCGATAGAAGTCTTAAAATTACCTCAAAGGTATGAAAACCATTTTTTTCCATGCTCTATAGTCCCAAAAAGTGTTTTCTAACTTAGTAGATTTACCTTATACTCTGTAGACATATATAAAATCTCTTTCATTATAAGATGTTATATAAGATGTTATGATAATAAAAAATAAATTTATAAAAAATATTGAATTTATTATTTTATATATATATATATATATATATATATATGAAAAAATAAAATAGAAATATGTAAACAATAATTTTTTTTATATAGATGAGGATGATGGAGATTATTAACTTTTACTAAGATCGAATTGGTTTATGAGACCTTAAGAGGGTAAGTGATTACTTGTGATTCTTTAGAATTTTAAAAGCATTAAGAGAAGCTTTTGAAGATCGCCATAGTTTTGTTGAGTCAAGAGGTTAAGAAGGTTGGTAGTGTGACAAATATTTTAAAAATTAGATTTAATCTCAGTATAGGATGGACAATCTAAGAGAAATGATTTTCATCTTCAACCTTCTTAGTGTTACAAAGGTGGAATTGACCAACCAGTCCTTTCACTCATGAGAATTTGTTCTTATCTTAACAATGCTTATTTTTTTCTTTACACTTATCAAAACAGATAGATAATTTTGATGTTGATTACATCCTT
Source organism: Picea engelmannii (assembly GCA_009831015.1). Classification (NCBI taxonomy): domain Eukaryota; kingdom Viridiplantae; phylum Streptophyta; class Pinopsida; order Pinales; family Pinaceae; genus Picea; species Picea engelmannii. Next base: position 1,805 of record ML821424.1, read on the forward strand.
ATACTATCTTATTTTTTTTTCATTTATATATATTTTTATTATTAATTAATAAATTATTTTTTTTACAATAAAAAAATTAATTTTATTAATTAATAATAAAAATATATATAAATGAAAAAATAATCATAATAAATATGTGATTTATTAATTAAATAAAAATTTTAACAAAATATTTTCAATATACATATACAAATTTAAATTCATATAAAAAGTAATATTATATATAATCACTAATAAATTAAATTTATATAGAAATTAATATTATATATAATCACTAATAAAATAAATTCATATAAAAATTAATATTTTATATAATCAATAATTAAATAGCTTACCAGAAATATTAAATTCATATAAAAATTAATATTATATATAATCACTAATAAAATAAATTCATATAAAAATTAATATTCTATATAATCACTAATTAAATAGCCTATCAGAAATATTAAAAAATATTAAGAAATGTATATTATTTTTAGATATTAAATTAATATTATTAGAAATTATTTCTTATCCAAATTATCAAAAAAAATTAAATAACATTTTAAATATTTCAATCATATATTTACAATCAACCATGTGCACATTAGTAAGTGAATACTGATTCAAAAAAGAACGGCGACTCCTACATTTTTCTAGTAAGTTATGAGACTTTCTATCTCCACATGTAGAACTTGATGTATTCATATAACTTAGACTTTCTATCTCCATCTTAGATATGATGTATTCAAATAACTTAGACTTCCTATCTTCACATCTAGAACTTGATGTATTCAAATCTTAAATATATTCAAATCTTAAATATATATTTTGGTTGATGAAAGAAAATTGAAGATGATTAAGAGATGATTTTTGAAAGTTAAAACATTATCATTATGTTTGACGTTTTTGCATGGATTTATAACCTTATTGGTAATGACGTTACATTTTGAATTGGAGAAAAAATGTTGTAATATTTTGTATGATTTTGAAATGTTCAAATATAACACATGTTAAATGAAAATGTTGTAATTTTTTTATAAGATTTTGAAATAAAGAAATATTTATGTTGTATAAATAATTATATGATATATATAAATATATTTTGATGAAATAATATTATTAAAATAATAATAATAATAATTTAATTTTAAACCTATCATGAAGTAAACACCAAATTGATATATGAATATAAAATTTTGACAAAAAAATATTAGATAAAAGGAAATACTTGTTGTGAACCTTAAACGCTCTGTGATTCGCTTTCGTGAACGATACCGTCAACACTAGTTGTTGCGTTCTCTTCGGGAAGAGGTCGAGCTTGACGTTCAGGTAGAATTTTTCTTTTCGTTGAATTTTGAATAAAAAAATGCAATTGAATTTGCACTTTTTAATTTGACATGTGCAAAGAAAATTTTCAACGGTAATTTTTTTTTTTAATTTAGGTAAACCAAAATCTATAAGTCTCATTTAGGTGACTGAATATTGAATTTATATCAATTTAGTTTGAACAAATTAATTTATGATTTAAAAAACATATTTATATTTATATTATAATATTATATTATTATATTATGTATAAAAATTAAAATGTATTAAAAATAATATTTAATTATAATATTTGTAAGTAAAAAATAAAAAATAAAATTTCAAATTTTATCTAAATGCATAAACTTAATTACTTTTAAATAAAATTATTGAATATAAAATTTATATTAATATAAATTAAAATTAAAAATAATTATAAAGAAACTCAAGTTTTTAGGAAGAATATATATATATATATTATGATGATGATTAACTTTCACTAAAATTTAAGAGGGTAAGTGATTAATTGTGATTTTTTAGAATTTTGTTTCTGTGCTAAAAAGGTTTAAGACGAGCTTTCCAAGATCACCATACTTTTGTTGAGTTAAGAGGTTAAAAAGATTGGTAGTGTGATCAATATTTTGAAAAGTAAAAGTTAAAATAAAAGTAAAAGTTACTCAATTAAATCATTATATTTTTTTATTATTTTTACTATTTTTTTTATATTTATACAAAATATAAAATGAAACAAATAAATATTATTTTTCTATTAAAATCTTATATGTTTAAAAATAATGATACAATTTTATCAAAAAATAATGTTATTTCTTAATGATATATTTTTAAAACTGAATGTAAAAGTATCTTTTGTTTTTTTATATATTTTTAAAACTAAAAGTAAAATTACCTTTTTATCAATAATTTTTTTGTTTATTTAAATAAATTCATGTAGAAAGGAAGAAATAAAACAAAAAAAACTATAAAATAAAATATTATAAAACTTAATTTTTATTTAAAATTTTATTGAAAAATTATAAATTATATTTATATATATATATATATATATATATATATATATATATATATATATATATATATATAAAAATAAGACAATCATTTCCAATAAAACAAAATTTGATTTTACTTCAATAAATCATCATTACTTTAATAAATTAAAAGATGGAATGATGAGTATTATAACAATATCATTGTTATTTTTTGAGACTCCGTGTCCATCTAACCTTGGAACTTATCTTATAAATAGGTGCCAATTTAATAGGAATTCAAAATATTGTTTTCACTATGTGCTTGAATCCACTCGATTTACTTATCTCCATAAAATTTTGAACCAAATCAGTTACTAGAATTAAGATTATAAGAAGAGCACTTACATCTACAACTAAATAGTAATAAATCTCATTATAAATTATACATTACAGGTATATCTAACACTTTAAAAAACATCCATATAAATAGTAACAAAACTCATTATAAATTATACATTACAAGTATATCTAACATTTAAAAAAGCATCCATATAACATAAGAAAGAAAAATATTATTTGTAATGAAATATTTCAATATATTTTAAATTCACAAGAAGTTTGAAATCAATTTTAAATTCTTCCAAAACAATCACAATCATGGATATTGTTTGTGCTCAAACACTTCAAACATTGTATCCATGCAAGACAAGTAACCCAACATAATCTCCACTCTCAACAACATCGCATAAATTTATGTGTTATAAATGAGCAATAGTACACCAAGGAGGATCATAGTTCTCAACTAGAACCATATTTCCCATCCACTTTGCGATTTTAAATTCACAAGAAGTTCAAAATCAATTTTAAATTCTTTCAAGACAATCATCGATATTGTTTGTGCTCAAACACTTCAAACATCGTATCCATGCAAGACAAGTAGCCCAACATAAGCACCACTCCCAACAACATCACATAAATTTCTATGTTATAACTGAGCAACAATACACGAAGGAGGACCATAGTTCTCAACTAGGACCATATTTCCCATCCACTTTGTGATGATATCCAGCATCTACTGATTTTGACCTATGCCTCTCCACTCTTTTTTCAACGAGTATCAATCAGTAGAATCACTTCGAAGTAGGTTTTTTAAATTTCTTTAAACAATATAGCTATTCACTAGCCAATTTACATAACATACTTCTATGTTTGTCTCTTCGAATTATGTGAAAGGAATAAGGGGGCTTCTCTAAGTTGTTGTTTCCTCTAGTAAAACAATGATGAAACATTATCTCGATCCAAAACATGATTCAAGTGGCGTCTTAAAAGTTGCGTATGCTTCTCGAACTAGGCAAATGCTTCAAATGCGAATCTTTGATTTTTATACTTTTATCTAATAAATTTTGAAATGAATATGTAATTATTCTTTTATAATATGTTATAATAGACATTAATTTTTTTATTATTTAAAACTAATAATTAAACATAAAAATGTAAACATTACAACAATTTATCTAAATTACAATATAAAAAACTAAACATAAAAAATCTTTAATCTTTAATTAATTATAAAAAGTTATATTAAATTTAATAAATATTTAATCTATTAATTAACAATCATTTTTTTATGAAAATACCAATAAAACCATAATAAAATGTTTATGCAATTCATATATAAAAGATTTTATAATTAGATTTTAAAAATTATATATAAATTTTATTACTAAATTGTAATATAATATGATGATGATGATTAACATTCACTAAGATTGAATTGGTCTATCAGAACTTAAGAGAGTAAGTGACTAATTGTGATTCTTTAGAATTTTGTTTCTATGCTCAAAAAGCATTGAGAGGAGCTTTCCAAGATCACCATACTTTTGTTGAGTTAAGAGGTTAAGAAAGTTGGTAGTGTGACAAATGTTTTGAAAATGAGATCTAAAGGCTAGACAATATAAGAGAAAGTGATTTTCATCTTCAACCTTCTTAGTGTCACAAAGGTGACACACTCTTTCATCCCATGGCATTTTAGGAATTGACCAACGCCCAATTTCACTATGGAGCTCGTGAGAATTTGTTCTTGTCTTAGCAATGTTTATTTTTTTCACTATGGAGCTCTTGATAATTTTGATCTTCTAGATTAGGGTTTATTACATCCGTATAATACCTCAATTTTCCTTTTTCCTCTAACTCATTATCACACCACATTTTCTCCTTAAATTTTGATTTGACGATCTTTTTATTAGTATCTTTATTCTACAGAATGTTGTCTTCCATGATTCCCCAATAGTTTAGCCAAGACTGGGCATCTTTATTCCATCCTCGCTTGAGTCGATGGTGGTTACGACTCGATTCTGAAGCAATTTTAGGAAGCCTCTTGTATTCCATGTTGTTTAACTTGTTCTTATACATTAGGTATCTATTCATAGTCATGCTCTCAATGGGGGATAGGTTTGTTTCTAAGAGTAGGATGGGATATGGCATATTTCTTTTAATTTTGAGAATATAGGTTATAAAATTCTTTTGTATTTGCTCTATCTTTCTCCAGGATTCATGAGAGATACTACAACCCCATACTTCACATCGATAAAGAATAGTAGGTGTAAAAAGAGTCTCAAAGAGGGGTTTATTCTTATCTCAACTCCAAAGATCAGTTGATTTACAATTGTTTTCAAGCCCATAATAAGCTTTCCACCCCCCAATAATCATTTTCTCAATGTTATAATTCCAGTTGAGTTTGTGGTGAATATCAATTACAAGATATTTGTATGAAGTCACTTCCTCCAAGTTGTTGTTGTCATATACAAAGGTATCATAAGTCATCTTTAATAATCACGACCTTAGTCTTATCAGTATTAACAGTCATACCCCTATTGGAGAAAAAATCCTTGAGGATTCTTAGTTTGTTTTCAAGATCGTAGGGACTCCTTGCCATAAGAAAAATATCATCGACATAAAGAAGAATATTGATGAATTTACCAGTGAGAGTAGGGCCAACACAACCTGTTTTTTCCAAGCAATCTTCTAACTTGTCAATGTATATGCCAAAAAGGGTAGGGGACAAGCGACAACCTTGTTCGACTCCAATATTGCAGTTAATCTCTTTTGACCAGCCCTCAGTGTTTTTAAACTTATAAATAAGGTTCTCATACATCCTTATTGCAACAACTATCAACTCGAGAGGCATTTTTATCTCTTCCAACCTATTCCAAAGGTTTTTCCTAGGAGCCATGTCAAAATCTTTTCTAAAGACAACAAAACAACAAAAATGATTGGTTTTAGTATTGCATAACTCCTCTACAATGATCCTAAAGGTAACAATATTGTCCATAGTTGAATGATATATCCTAAACCTGGCCTGGTCTTTATCTCTTTTACCGTGACTTCCTAGCCAAAAGATAATCTTATTTTCCATAATAATTCCATAAAGCTTGGCTAAAATCGGGCTAATCATAATGGACCTATAATAAGAGGGATTGTTTCTATCCCCATTTTAAAAAATAGGAACAATAATGCTTTGCGTCTAGGTTTTACAGAAGCCCTGCTTGAATGCTAAATTGAAGAACCTGTGTATGTGAGGGATAAGGATAGGCCCTCCGATTTTAAAAATTTCAGCTTGGTAGCCTTCAATGCCCTTAGCTTTCCCATTTGCAAGACGCTTAACCCCGAACTCTATGTCATCTAAAGAAAAAACTTCTTCCTTTGTAGGGACAATAGGAGTGGTGTCCATGGCACTAGGGAACTCGTAAAGAATTTTAAGGTAGGAATTCCAGTCCCTTAAGGGAATCCTATTATTTTCTTTAGTATTGCAGTTTAGAATTTGGCTCCAAAATTTTTTAGGATCCAACTTATACAGTTGTGAAAGTTTCTCTTTCCTTTTATTGATATAATACCTTTTTTTCTTTTTAGTTATGGATTTGTACGTATTAATCATATCGATTTTTAAGGACTCATTAGAATCATCCCTAATGGTTTTCCTAGCAATTTCACATTCTTCATCATCCGGAGGGTTGGTCATTCTATTATTCTTTTTATAGGACACCTTGAAAGATAAATTATTAATAGAAGTGGAAAGGGTAGTTGTAAAATTATGATAGAGTTCTTCAATGTTGTCCTTATAAGTTAGGAGATTTAATTTACTATTTAAATCCTTTAAGAAAATGTCAACTTTACTCTTTTCAAAGCGCAAATTCCTTTGATTATCAAAATTCTCTTCAATGGTGCTCTTGTTCATGGAAAATTTTAGAGTTAGGGTTAAAGGTTTATGATCAAAGTCGGGAACATGGTCATTTAAAAGGTCAAAAGTTGTTATTTGGTTGGAAACGGGGATATCAGATATCACATAATCTATGACACTACTACATAGCCCATGAATACAAGTCATCTTGTTGGAGTTTGGACACTTCAATACTCCATTGCTAATTATTAGGTCTTGAGAGCTACAGATCTTGACCAATTCAGTACAAAAAAAATTCTCAACTAGGTCTTCAGAGCTTCTTTTATAGCTATTATATAAAACAAGGTCCTCATCTAGACATAAAGGATTATGGTTGGAATTAGTATTTAAAAGAGTAGTTTGTTTAGTTGCAGTCCTAGCATTAAAATATCCTAGCAGGAGGATATTAACTTCATTTTTCAAACTATAAATATCTTGTCCTAAATTATTATAGGGACAATTGCATTTTTCAAACTATAAATATCTTGTTCTAAATTTTGTATATATTATTGCATTTTTTTGTTTATATTATTGCATTTTGTTTTTTGTTTCATCATCTTGATGACCTTTGCAATTTACCGGTGGCTATCCGATTTGGGTAAAAGGGTCAAAGGTGACCATGTGCAAAGGTGTGCAAAGGTCTTCATATTAAAAATTTCTTGTGGATGGAACAGAGATGGAAGATTGGAATAGGTTTGCAGGACTCCTTCCTAGTACCTTTCATCTAATTTAGAATTCTCATAGTTTTTTTTTTATGCTTTCTCTATAGGAGTTATTCCAAAATCTTTTACTAGCAATTTCAAAGTTTTCTACATTATTTCTACTCATTATTAGGTCATCATGTCTAAATTTCTATCTTAAAGTGAATAGACCCTAGGTTTCAGTTTTGAAATCAATCTCTAATACCATTTGTAACATCCCATATTTTCACTTTTTCCTTATTGTAAACAACCAGAGTAACGCATGAATAAACAAAGAAGGAACACAAAATTAGCCTTGCATATAAATAATCTGTAAACCAATGGAGAGACCTGGATTAGATATATCATACTGAAATTGAGCAGTGAAGCAGACTCATCCTTTGACCAGGTACTCTCTGTGATTCGCTGGTGTCAAAACTTCGGGAAGAGCGAGAGCGTGGGCTTGACCTTTACGTAAAATTGTTCTTTTCAATTTTCAATTCAAAATTGCATTTTTTAATGTGTACCCTGCAATTTTACTATAGATCTGCCCCTTGTTTTCATCACAAAGGCATAAAACAAGGCTCGGTCGACGTGGAATGGTCATGCATGTAGAAAGCGTGTGTGTTGTTATTGATTTGAAAGTCTTTTCAAACGAGTTGATGGCTTTGATGAGGGTTAGGCGTTAGAAAAGTATTCACAAAATTTAATTTAATAATTAAGTAGGGATTAAATCCCACATTAATCAATTACTCTAAACATTAGAAATCTAATCAATTTTATGTCATTGTGAACATGCAATATGTGATGGATGAGGGAAGCGGGGTCCTAATTAAGTATAGCATTCAAAGCACTTTGTGAGATTTTACAGCGTCTTGGGTGGAAAATGTGTAACAAATTTACTGAACAACTTTGGAATTATAATGTGAGGGAACAAACACACTTATTGTATTATAAAACAAGGGTTGCATGGCAGCTTAGTCCCTATCAAATAAATTTGGAAATGGAGTGTATTTAGATGGGATCATTGAACTAGTTAGAGTGTCCCCACAATTGTCAATTTACTCTAAAACCATTTTCAATTTGCTATAATTATTATTTGTCTTTATTAAAAAAAAATCAAACTCATTATTAAAAGGGATATATATATATATATATATAAGTTGTGTATATCATTTTGTTTTTCATCTTTAACTATATTTTTACTAATTTATTTTCATTTAAAAAGAAATTCAAAATTACTATTAAAAAAAATTTACACATATTTCATCATACATAATTATATGTATATCATTTTGTATTAATCTAGTAGGAGTACACTTTGTATTAATGATAAGAGAAAAGCATAAATGCAATAATAATGAAATAAATGGATAGTAATAATGAGAACACATGACATTTTTACTTTTTTTCTTAATTTTTGATATAAAAGGTAGTAGGTACTTATAACCAAGTTTGTTGAAATACAATAATAATGAACTAAATGGATATTAATAATGAGAGAACACATATCATTTTTACATTTTTTCTTATATTTTTATATAAAAGGTATGTTTATTGATTGTGTAATTAATTTCAAATATTGAAATACATGAAGGCAACAATAAGACTTGGAATATATCAACCAATGAGAAATGAGAAAAACAAATATTTTTATTATATCAAAAAATATATATTTGTTTTATTAAGTTAAACATTACACTACACACATAAATTTAAAATACAATGCAAATTAATGTCAAATCAATAGAAAATTCATTGCTATATTCCCTGAGCAGGGACTAATAACATATTACATAAAATAACATATTACATGTATGTAATATGTTATAACATAGTAGCAAGCTCGTGGAACCAAGACTAAGTAGAATTTTGGACTAAGTTGTTCTATAATGTCATAATCTAAACTCTAGATATAGAATACATAAACCTACCAAACTCCATAACAAGTCCAAAAGGAAGCCACTCTTCAAATCATTTTCTACAAGTTCAATATTCCATAAACTCCAATATAGAAAGGAAATTAAAACCAAGACTTGTGAAAGTGATAAGTAAGACTTGTTCTTGTTCGGATTCAATAATTTCTCAATTTCCTTCTTATAGATCCAAATCCTTCCTTGGACAACTTGTGTGCTTCAGAATTTTGTTTCTTATATACATGAGAAAAATAAATGTGAGAGAAAGTGGATTGTGGGTTCTTGATGTCTTGAAATAAAGGTTTCTATAAGTAATTACATAGGATAGAATCCCCTTTCATCCATTGTATAACTAACATATAATCACTGAGTATTTGTAAACGTGTGACTTCTTTTTCAAGATTAAGAATAAGGACCATCTTTAGTGCCAAGATTTTGCTTAAGTACTTCTAGAACCCCCCCTTATGGATTTCCTTGAGAGCCTTCATAAAAAAATGTCTAGGGAAAGGCTTAATTGATGTGGCCTAGCGATATTTGTGTGTGAGGAGGAGTAGAAGAGAGTTGAGGAAAGGCACTAAGAATGTTAGGACTTCAAGTAGCACATTTTAGGGGACAATTGTCCTTTCCTTCAAAAATCTTGGTATTTTGGGCCAGCCAAATTCCCCAGACTAGTGTAAGGGGAAGGGCTTTGAAGGCTTTAGTGGCCATATTCTGATACCAATTTTTTAAAGCTTCTTTTATAGAGACACCTTCTTGGGGATTATTGAGACTAGTGAGTCCTTCAATTTCAAATGTATTTATAAATTATATAAATTTGATTTAAGGTTGTTGTTATTAGGTATTTAGTTAATTTTTTTAATGTTGTTAATGTTGTTGGGTATTTAGTTGTGATATTTTCATTAGAAATGTTATGAATACTATATTTACCAAAAATTTCATGGATATTTGGCGAATTCATTTGGATAGTTTTGTGGGTGAAGATTTATTAGAAATGCCATCGTATTTGGATAGTTCTTTTTTATTATGGATATTTAGCTAGTTAACTAGGTGAAGATTTCCCTTTGGGTGAAAAGAACTATTTTACACTAATTAATATAGTAAAATTTTCCATTCACATTCTTTGTTCTAGTTTTTCATCCCTAAGGTTTCCATTGGGTGAAAAGAACTATTTTACACTAAGGTTTGTCTTTGGGAGGTGAAGGAGCATTATTTAACATTTATAGAACAACCCTATCCACAACATCACTTTGTTCTAGTTTTTCATCCCCAGGTTCATTCAACGGGTTTAGAGGACTCTTATACACCTCTTCCTTCAACATTTTCTTTGTTTTCTCATTCCCTTATTTGCATGGAGACACCGCCTTAGGAGGACAATCTACAAACTTTAAAGTTTCTCACATGTTACAAAGTTCTCTCCTTATTTAGAAGTATAGATTTGGTACCCTGTTTTCATTGGTTCACAACCTAGTTAAACAACATTCACCACTTGAAGCTTCCATTCAAGTTCTAAATTATTTTTTTCATGATTTTTTGAATAAGCTTCCACATCAAGCTTGTTGGATTTCTCAACTCCATATGCAACAACATGTTCTGTCTCTCCTGAAAGAATTGAAGACCAATTCTTCTATTGTTTGGAGGAATAAGAGAGATTATGGTTCTTAGAATATTCTTATTTCTTAACATGTGTACTTAGAATATCACATTGTTATTGTTGTAAGAGAGTATTATTTTGGTTTGGAATAATGAAGCTTTCTTGGTTTCCAATTTTCATAGAGTAGTTGAGATCATATCTCTAAAAGTCTTTATTATTGTATTCAGTTGTTAGTTTTTAGGATATTGTTGAGATTTTCTCTCTTAGTTTGTTGAGCTGGTTTTCTTGATGTAAATCTATATATATTTGTGTTTCCTTAATAAAATATTAGTCAAAGATTTTTATTTCACACCTTGTATGTAGAATCACTTATGAATAGGATTTCCCACATAACTTAACATGATCATGCCTTCGGGTTTTTTGATAGGAATGCAAAAATAAAATAGTACCAAGTAATATTTTTACCAATTTTTTTTTCATAGTTTATGACAATGTTTCAATATTGTTTCATATTATTAATTTTCTCAAAAAAAAAAAAAAAATATAT